>CM052265.1:14536811-14579008 GCA_028455795.1 Lasioglossum marginatum | reverse complement strand
GTGTATAGTAATTGATAATTTATTCAGTTTAGTCGGTTTCGAAGCTGAAAATATTGATCACACACCTGTGTAAACCGTTTCTATGACACCGGATTCAAAAAACAATATTTTTACATCCGGAAATCAAACGTTTCCGAAATAAACGAAAACACTATCTAGCTTACACAAAAAATATTCTATGTCAGAATAACCCACAGGACACCCTGTATGTGTATAAATAATTGATCAAAGCACCGGTTTAATTTTTTATTACATATAAATTGGCTTTTGTGTAAAATCAAAAATTATCCAAGTCGATCGTAAGAAATGGAGGCTAGGTGAGGGTGTGTTTAATAATTTTAATAATTTGAAAATGACCAACAATATATAACATTTGGATTATTCAATCTTAAATTATATATTTGGAGGAATCTGAGAAAATTTATAAAGAATTTTAGAAATGCCATAGTAGGTACTTCGTAAGAGCTAAATTCCTCTAATATGTTTAGTTCTTTTTTTGTCACTCATTCATTGTTGCCATAAATGCATAAAATCGTCAGTCTTACTTATCATATATCTTATTACATAATTTCTTGAGTGAATTGCCAAATAAAATTAATTTTATAGAACGTTTTAGAGTTGAGGAAGCAGTTCAACCCCTGGCATTATTATATAAATTATTATCCACTTCGGCTGGAATATATGCTGACTTGGTAGATTATAGTTCGAAGGAGATGGCACCTCAGTGGCATACGATACGCGATATTCACCACGGAACTGTGAAATGAAACTAGGGACGCCTCGGCGCACCGAAAGTAATAGCCAGATTTTCCAGAAATTTTTTACGATTCTACTAAATTTCGAACAATCTCCTGTGAAATTATAATGCCGCCAGATATATAAAGTCGATCGATCGTTATTTGCGATATTCGCTTGCTTCTAACGAACGATAAATGTCACTCCGTAGTCACTCCCAAATCCGAAGCAGCGTGTAGTGTCTCGTTTGCAAACAAAACACCTTGGTTTTCTCGTAATTTTTCCCCGTACTTCGTTGCAGCTTTATTTTCGGGTGTTCCGGCGCTGTTCCGCCCGTGAAGTATCATAAAATCGCGTAGTTTGTAGTTAAAGTTAAACGACCATGTACTCCTTCGCTTTAACTCCCGTTCACACTCCGGCACGATTTAACATTCGACAATTACACAACTGCAGTCTGTCTGAGACTGTCTCGCCAGCGAGATACTTGAAACGTTCACTCATTTCACAGTGTAACAAAACCGTACCTTATCTGGTGCTACATAGTTCGAAAAATAATTAATTGACAAATAATTCTTTCATTGGAATATTTATTTGCCAGTAGTATTAATTTCAAGAAATACAAAAGTAATGGTACAGATGCTAATAGTTTAGATGCTAAATAGTTTTCTTTAACCTCCACTAATTTTAATTAAACAATCGCAGCTAGTTGGAAGAACGCTCGATCTCGGTACCATCGTGCAGACATCTCATTATTATTTCAAAAAATTCGTAAATATTGCTAAAAGTGCTATCAAGTGATTAAAACAAAGTTTACTTTGCCCACTTACTTCCCGCAAAAAATTCTGAAAGATGAGCATTGGCTCGCGCGCGCCACCAGAATGGCTCCTTAATTGTCCGTTATTATAAAAATTCACAGGTTGATTAATGTCCCGGGGGGAAAGAAGCTTGTAAGTACAACTAAATTGAGACCTAACGAATAAGCTGCCGGAAGACAAGAAAAAGTTTCCCGATTCGCAGGCGATCTAAACGCCATTGTGCCTCGGCGCCCTCGGTCGACTGGGACTTTTTCACGGCTGGAAACGGCAAAAATAACTATCAGATACTTGACGGTGATAGAGGACGGGGAGGCACGCTCGCTGGAAGAATCATTTATTAAGTTTATCGCGGCGAAACCAGTAAAACGCGAAATCGAAACGACGTACATGTCTTTATCGCGTTGTTCGTCGAATGATAAGAGCAGTCGTGCGCCCCGCGGAAGCGGGTTACGTGCGTGTCTGTGGGTAATTTGGTGGTTTTCGCGTAGTCGTGGTACACACATAATCGCGTGGTCCGCCGAATATTCAATGTTCCCTTAATATCGTCTCGAATATCATTGTTCGGGGCCCCCGGGTTCTTTACGTGGCAGGTTAAAACGCGATTCAGGGCCGAAGTTACATTCGCGCGTCGATCGATTCCCAGTTGTATATACGTCCGTTCGCGTTCTCTCTTCCATTGACTCACAGCAAATATCACGCCTGCCGACGCACTAAAATATTCTTCATTCTTTGTTTGACCGGCCCGGCCGGTTTGCTTATGTTTCATAAATGAATCTTTATTTGCATAAGCTACATTAGCGCGCGATCAAATGCAATCGAAATATACGCCGCGCCGCTTGCCGAGGTTAGCGCTTTAATCTAAACACTAGATCAAACTGGTTATGATTTCGCGGTGATAACCTCGTTGCGAACACCTTGTGTGACAAACTGCTGCGACAAGCACCGCGGACTTTGAATTAATTCGCGTTTTGCTGGACATTTGTATGCCTAATGTTCCTTCACCCTTCGCTGGGCGACTTTCTTTGCGGCTACGGTCGTTACCAGTTTATCCCCAATAATTTTACAGGAAAGATAAAAAAAGTGATATTTATCATATGTCTACGTTTACTTCAATGCTTTAATATCGACCACAAAAGAACCGAATTTTATTTCGTCTTGAAATAAAACAGAACATTCATATTGAGTTATACATTTGTTGTATCTTGCATTCATGCATTTATAACATCTGAGAATATATAAAATATATTTATCCAATATTTCAATTTATACGTGGACGAGTGAAAATAGCTTTCCGTCACGAAACGCATTTTTTAGTGCACATTTCATTAGTTCTGAAACAATTACACCAGAGGCTAATTATGCTGCCGATATCGTTGACCACAATAACCGAGACGCTGTTTTTGAGAAGCGTGTTAAAAGCGCGGGTGTAATATTCGTTTTAATATCGTCTCCTCTGGGAACGCGTGAATGAATGCGCACGGTATTCGCTATTCTTTGCTTGCGTCGCGGTTCACTTTTGTCGGCTGGCCATTTGCAAATAACCGTTTCCATAATAACACGTTCCGCGGGCAACGATTACCGAGTTATAATGTCTAACCGCCGGAAATCACGGAAGCTTTATTGAACCCGCTGCACCGTGGATTAGGACAGGTTAAAGGGGAGGTTTTAATTTCCTTTTCACCGTCGCTTTTCATTACGATTTAGTTAAATCTCCTTTCATTCTGCTCGGCAGCACAACGTTCATTCTTCCCTTCTTTCTTTTGTTGTTTTAATTCGTTGCGTTTGTCTCCGACAGTTTCAAAGACAAATGTTCAACCCTCCAACGTGGAATTCGTTGACACGGATATCGAAGACACGCTCTGGAGACATACGGGATTTCCTTCCGCGCTACCAAGTTCCAAATATTTCAGAGATGTTACGTAGTTCGCGAAACGTTTCGCGACAAGCTGTGTGTAGTACTGCATTGAATCAGAGATAATTTTTAAATCATTTTAATGGGTTGAAAATAATGTAGTTTTGAAGTCTTTAAATATATTTTTACTGTTTTGCATTTGATCAGCTCAGTTTGTAACGAATGCATAAAATCCACAGTTCAGGTACAAATTAAAATCTAGCATCAAGCAAGCTACGTTATCTGGTCGGCCCGTTCGAACTGCCAAAAATGAAAGACCGTGTCTGTGTCATAAACCATGCGAATGTGCCAGCCTCGACGCGAGGTACCAATAAGAATTGCAAATAAGACGGAACATTCGAGTTTACCTTCGAAATCGGCTATTTTTCCGACATGAAACTTACGAATCGAAACTGCGCGATCCAAACAGTCATTTTTTAATGGAATTCTTCTCCGAACGTTCAATATTTTGAAATCGTGGCTAAAATGAATCTTGAATGGAATCGTAATAAACGTTTGTTTCCACGGGTAGATCGTTAAAACAGATAATATTGACGTAAGTAATATAATGGAGAATTTTCGGTATATAAGTTGTGCAGAATAATTCGCAATATCGAGATTGTCGGGAATGTAAAAAATGCGTAAACTCTTAAACTCCTACTTCACAATACGCGTGCGAGATGTTATGTAAATTTATATTCCCGACATTAAATACTTCAGACCATGCACAACGTGTTTCAAAGCGGACAAATAAAACTGCCAACATAGTCTATTGGTAAAAATGGATACTACATAAAGCGAGCATAAAGCTTGGACAAAAATTTCCAATGTATTCAATTTATTTTTGAACGGAAAATCATCCCGTCTCTCCTTTGCAGTGTACACGCGGCCGTACACACGTTGCATCAAAACGCAAATATTCGTTTCAACGCATTTGATTTGATAAAAAAAGAATAACTTCGTTGTAAAGTAACACAGCCTGAATGAAAATGATAATTAACATGCTCATTACCTTTATTCCTAATTATTATCATTAGACAGCGGATTTTATGCATTTATGACAAAAATGTGTACGAGTAATTTAAAACAGCAAATAAATTAAAAGAATTTAAATATACTGTTCTATTACTTTCAACCTATTAAACATATTAAAAGAGAAAATAAATTTCTATCTCCCTCCAAGATGTTGCAATTCAGGTAGAAGATTCTTATTTTGCATAAGGATCCGCTGTCTAATTATCATCTATAACATGTTAATTACAACGATATAAATATCTTGGACAGTAAGAAAAAGTAGTCGGTAGTTTAAATTTACAGTTTATTAATGTTTGCTAATAACTGCTGTGTAAGACACTGATAATGTAAAAGTAAATCTTTAGTATCGCTTTGGGCAGATATTCGAATCTTCTCGTTCGCATTACGATTTTGTCGATTTTCCGCATATCATTATGACAGACAGTTTTTGACCAGGAACAATGAATATCTCCCGAAAATGACAGAGCCTAAATTGCTACGTTCCACGGTTAATTTGTGGCTAGGCAGAAGGATCGATATATGAAGCATGACGATGGTGGTTTTCAGAGTTTCCCAATACTCCCACATGCAGCCTTATGAACCTAATTGCGAGACCCATCCTCGTGTGTACGATAGTTCGGGACTACACTTTCAAAGCATCGAATCCCTTGGCGATAGTGCCAAACAACGTAACTTCAGACACTCGTATGACCTGCGTTCTTCCATAAATTGCGACACGATGTTACTAACATTGCAAGATTATGCAGTCCTCATTCTTCCGACCTGTGTGAGTCCATTTCAAACAGTCAAAACCATTTAATTACACACAGGTCCCTCAATAATGAGCACTTAAGTCGTGTTGTATTTTTCCTAAACTTGTGTAGTATAGAATTGAATTTTCATTTTGTTGTAAAGGGAGTACATTTTACAATGTATTTTTTCAAAAGACAACGACTTTGTCTTTATCTGGACGAATCTGCATTTTATCAGAAATAGAGTGCTTTATTAGTAAAATAATAAATAATGAGCATTTATTTCGTTGTTAGGTAGATGCATTATTTCAGAACACATTCAGTAGATTTGTCTTTACTAGAACGAAGCAATAATAATTCTCTTTTTCCTTAAAAAAGTTCAAATCGTATAGTACAATATTAAAAAAGTTATCGTGTCTTTTAGAGTGTCCGAATATTAATTCCGACCATTATATATGGTCTAATTGGAAAGCGTTTATTTTGTTGGACAAATTATTAACGTAATGAATACAGTACAAAATGTTAGAGTTACTGCAAACTTTACAAAGAATGCGTGTGCCACACATATTGTTCATCGATTTTATTTACCATTGGTGTCAATCGTGCGTACTTTGTATAATAACGCTAGCAGCATACAAGCCGGTGCTGCGGCTGCACGCATGCTTGGCGGAATTAAGCAAACAAAGCTGTGCAGTTCCGGTTTGATTACATTACATTTCGCGCTGCACTTTCTGTTTCGGGAATTGAGAGATCCGAAGGGAGAACTTATTCCGCACTGTAAATATGTTCCGATGGTTATACGCCCGCGTGGTTAAACGCGCAGAAAGTGCTGGACAATTTTTGTTGGTTGTCAAGCAAACCCGTGTCAATTTACTTTGATATCTCATATGGCGGGCCGTGCGCGCCGTGCCTGACGCACATATGCAACGGACGCGGGCCACGCTAAAGATAAATCTAAAAACTAATAGCATCAAAGCACGGCGTTTTTCCTCTGTTAATCGTTGCTCGTGTGCCGGCTGGAATTCTGAAATATCGGGTTCATTATTCCCGGACGTTTTGATATTTTAATTGCGATGTGCCAATATTAATGACGCAAACGGAAATTCGGACAGTCTCTCTCTCTGCACGTTTGCCAAATTAACATCTCGCATCGTGCATTTGCTCGTCCGCGCGCGTTTGTATTTGTTCGAACGCTCTTTTTCCATTTTTCTAAATTCTGAAAAAAAACATGTAATAGCCCCTTGCAGTCGGAACTATTTTAACTTGAAAATTAGACATTTCTTCCGACCTAGAATAAGTCCGTTGTATATGATTTCTTTCATTTTATCGATATACTACAGTGTGTAGTAATTGATTAGATACCAACATATTTAATAATGTAAACTGTTCCAGCAGTGAATGGAATTATCAATGTTTATAAACGAACCATATATTTAACAAAACATGTTACGTGTAACACAAACAATGTTCAATTAACTAGTGACAAATTTTCCAAACGAAACGCTCCCTCATGCACACTCACTTCTCTACATATTTCGCTCAACCAAATTCACTTCATACATTTTGCCTCTCACTCATTATGTTTCTTTCTCATTCTCATCACAAATGTCCACACATTATTTACATTAGAAAACCAATGAAGGGAATCAAACTAAACAAATCTGCCATATGTGTCTCAAGAATTTTGTTAGAAAGATTGGAGTTAATGTAAATAATATTTTGAATAGCTCTTAGTAATGATATTTGGTCCCCTCAGGGTTTCAAATCCATTTACCACTCTCCCCCTCTTCCACTCTCACTATCGCCTAATTGCAGCGGGACCTACTTTTTATTACGGTGGGTTCCGAATCACCTATTTGCCAACAACACGCAGCGCGTACCGAGCGGTTACCCATCTAAGTACTGCCTGCGTCCAACGCTGTTTAACTTCGGTGATCGTACGAGAACTTTTTTTTTTTTAAATATGTTTATTGGTTTCTTAATGTACATTCTCATAACGTAAAAAAATGATACCTTAACAAACATAACAGAAAAATGACCATTCTTTCATATATCTCTACAATGTTGATTGCACGCATACAATGCTCCTATGTAAACTATCTTATTTATTTATTTATTGCTTCAGTCTTAATATATCTTAATAGTACTTTGGATTAGTTAATACTGTGTGGGTTTTTGGGGAAACGCTTGTGTTATATGCAGGGTTTCATACCGGTATAATACCGGTATAATATCGGTAATATACCGGTATAATACAAAATAACGGTATTATACCGGTATTACCCCAATAACCTTTATAGAAACCGAAATACCGGTATGACGTCATACCGGTAAATGGAAATACCGGTATATTTCAAGAACTTATACCGGTATTATATCGGTATTTTCGGTTGTACGTTGTACCGAAATACCGATATGATACTATTTGGAAGTACCGATATATTTTCTGATATTTGCCGGTAATTTTTTAAATTTTTAACTTGTGTTGTGTTTGAACTTCAAACAAGTTTGCAAAAAAACAAAAATTCTGCGTGCCTTTGGCCTTGCCGCGTATTCAATTATTCCCATCTTCCGCGCTCCGCAGCGGTCTCCGTGCGTCGTCACTGTTGTTATTAAATAAAATAAGAAAATTTAAAAAATTACCGGCAAATATCAGAAAATATATCGGTACTTCCAAATAGTATCACCAAATAGTATAGTTGTTCACGCCTTCATCGGGAAAAAATGATTTTCCAATATGTAGCAAAAGTGGTAAACAGGATTTACGTTGGAGTAGCCAGTAAAAATTTACGACAGTAGTAGTCCGAATTGATTGAAACGGGAATGTAAAAGGTCGGTTTGCGCGGCACAGTGGAAATCGGCGAAGTCGAGCGTTTAGTATCGTGGATAGGATCAAATTCGCAGATAGATCAACGGCGTGAAGCACGTAGATCAAGCGTACGCGCGTCAGTGTATCGAAGGGATCGATACGGTATGCATGCCTCAAACGCTTGTAAGCGCGTGCATTTACGATCATTGCACGTGTTGCAACACGGAAGTACGAATGCCGGAGGTATATACGTTTTCTTGGCAATCCGAATGGCTCCTACAGTGCAGAAGAAGTCATAAACCTCGACCTGTGTACTGCGAGCCCCGGTTCCGAACGCCCCGATAAATAAACCTGCCACAGTAGCGTAAATTTTGGTTCACACTAAGTTATAGGCGTGCAACGAGTATATCGCTCGAACTTTAAAATCAGCTGGAAACTGTTCACCGCGAGCTCTACATGAAAGCGAAACGTTGAACGCCGCGCCGCGGTGCCAGGCTCTCCGGCAGGCTTTTCATTTTTAATAACTCATCGGACGTTCTGGTCCATTACTCCGCTCAGACGAGAACGTTATATTTTCACTTTCGAAGAATCATGTTCAATATTTATCGACCATCGCGGAGAGACCGGGCTTGTCTGACTATTCCTCGCTTTTTCCACTGACGCCGTAGATTGCCGGTGTTTCCGACGAAGTGGTATTGTTTCACCGAACTCTTCGTTTTCCTACTTTCATCGAACTTTTTTATGTAATGCCTGTGTGGATTTTAATGCACATCGGACGAAGACTCTGTGACAGCAATGCGGAAAATGTCGTATGCGTGCCAATGCAAATTTTTATGCATTATGACGTGCACGAATTTGTAGATTATAATTACACAGCGAATTTTATAACAAAAATGAGTAGGTAAAACAGTGAAAACATTAGAAAAATTTAATAATACAGTAGGACCTCGATTAACCGGATCCCGATTATAAACAAATATGCGTTTAAATATGACTATATTATGAAAGGAAATCAAAATTTTGAAAAGTAAAAAATTTATTTTGGAATATAATGTACATTTTAATTATTTCATCGGGTCTCGATTATCCATCGGGCCTTAATTTATCCGGTCTGTTTGTCTCCCGATCAAACCGGTTAATCGATGTCCTACTGTACTATTATATTATTATCTATTTTAGTAAATTTCTATTTTACTGCAGATTGTTGCGATTCAGCTAGAAAATTTTTATTTTGCATAAAGATCCACTGTCTAATTATAAGAAATATGTTCATGAAGTTTAATAATATTTCTATTCGAAAACATCTTTAAATGAAGGAAGCATTCATTTTCTTTAATGGGTGCAAAGAAAATGCTTCTCCTCATATATCTTCTTCAATATAAATTCCTCATAAAATATTTTATAAAATTTTTTCTGTTTGAAATCTCAAATTAAAAATTTCTTCCTTGAAATTATGAACGGTTACAAAAAATGACGCTCGTTACCCATACAAAGCAGTTTACCGCACTATGAGACGGTTACTGTAACTTCCAGGGTGTTTTATAATTTCATCCACTGGCGTGGAGCGTGGGTTGGAATAGGTAATTAAACGCGTCGAAAAATAACAGCGACACGGGAAATCAATTTCGAGGACGGGCAGGAACAATTGAAAAACTCGACGGAATGAGTCGGTTGCTTGTAAATGCAGTTTTGACACGGCCGTGTGCCAAAGTGAATGGTAACTGGCGTCATGTGCTCGGTAACGCAGCCACGCGTTTACGCGTGCGTTACATGTATGCGTACACGCGATTCGATGCCGTATAAGCGGCGTGCATGCTTTCGAGGCCCCATCATTGCCGAATAAATCATTACCCGTGAAAAATATCCCCGGCTTGCCGGTTACAGAACACAATGAAAGCAACTTGGCTCTTGTCGCGGTGGAACGGTGTTAGGCTCTTGACACTTTCCAGAAAGCTGGATGATGGAGCAACTGCTTCGGTTTGCCTCGAATAATATTAGATTGTTGCAGATGAAATGTCCGATTTCAGAATTCAAATGTTATGTGACTGTGGATCTTTATTCAAAATAAAAATTGTCTACGTTGATTGTAAGCAACAGATGCCAGTATTTTTTCTTCTAAGAATTTTAATAAGTCGAAAATAATTAAACAATTTAAATTCTTTTGATGTTCCTGCAGTTTTCTGTTTCACCTATTCAGTTTTCTTATGTAGAAATGTATAAAATCTGCAGTTATGAGGCATAATAAACAAGAAATACTATAATAATCCTATAATACTATAATAATACTATAATAATACTATAATAATACTATAATAACAGGTTACATACAGTGGGTGTACAAAGTGTTCGTACATCTTTTAAAATAGAATAACATTTTTATAATTGTACCAAACGACCTGATTTTTTATAATCAATTAGAAGCATTGGTTTACGAAATGATATGCAAAAAAGATTTTCGAAAAATTACAATTTACCAGGTTACATGCAAAAATAAAAAAGGCATTTTTTAAAACTTTTTTATTTGGGCGCTTAAAGAAAATTTAAAATATATGTTTTGTAGATCTATAGTGGTTACAAGCGGTTAAAAATAGTGAAAATCATAGCTTTACACGACTTTTGATCAGTTTCTGCTTAAAATCCACGGAATCGTACATCTTTCGTGTCGTTTTTACCTGCGTCAACCGATTTCGATGAAATTTTCAGTATGTGTATAACTAACATAGATCTACAAAATATATATTTTAAATTTTCATTAAGGTCCCAAATAAAAAAGTTTGAAAAAATGCCTTTCTTATTTTTGCATGGAACCTTGTAAATTGTAATTTTTGGAAAATCTTTTTTGCATATCATTTCGTAAACCAATGCTTCTAATTGATTATGAAAAATCAGGTAGTTTGGTACAATCATAAAAAAGCTATTCTATTTTAAAAGGTGTACGAACACTTTGTACATCCACTGTAGGTGGATGTTCAAGTAAATGTTTAAAAATTAAACTAAACGAATAAGTGTTGGATTGGGGATATCGGAAAGACTGTGTAATATCACCAAAAGTAAATTTTTTAAAATTATTAATTAGAGCTAGGAACGGTCCTAAGCATCGTCAATTATACAGCTATAAAAATCGTCCGTTCTCCGAGGATAAACCGTAGCTGAACAATTAGTTCGGAATAACCGGAACGATTAATAAGCGAGCAGTATCGTGAACTCAAATTAAATTAGTGTGATCTTCACATCCCGAATTGAAAGACGTGAACGCAACTGTTGGCCGGGTTATTCCGCGGGCGTTATTGGAACTTTTCGAAAATCATTTTTCACGCCTACAGTCGTGCACGAGGAGGAGCGGGACGAAGATAAATCTTCGACGCGAGGGAACCGTGATCGGGAGAACGGTGAAAAATCGATGAACTTTCTAATTAGTTCTCGACCGGGCCGCAGTTAATCATTGATCTGATCGCCTTTAATTGCGGATGCCTGTTTGCCGCGACGAACTTTATTATGGACGCGCGATGCATCGTCGTACACCCCGGAGCCATCTTGTTGCGCGAGATAAATTATAGTCGGCGCTAATTATTACACGAGCTCGATTGAATTAAAACGGGATTAATCGAGCGGAATTTTTCCGGCTTCTCGCGGATCAAATTAATACCTGTTTAACCCCTTTCGTTGTTTACTTTTTAATAAATTTACATGTAATATCTGCTTCTTCAGATTTTTAAGGAATTTTTAATTTGTCGATTCCATCTACTTTTAAATTCTATTTATTTCTGAATTTGCAATAGTATGCAAGAATTAAGGCCACATGTGTGCACCAGTTTGTCCACAATCTGTTAACAATCAACAAGTATCTCTGAACACATAAACAGCTACCTCCTTTCTAATTTACTTTACAATTATTCGAAATCCCCGAACAAATTATTCAACCAATTCGTGCATACCTTCAAAGCTTTCAACGACATCCATAGCAAAAATAACGTTACGTAAATGTACAAATAGAGATATAAAGGATGGCATTTACTCAATCCACTCTGTATAAAAGGACTGTTTTTCCTACGGAAACAGAATGGTCGACACGGTAACTGAATAACATTTGAGTTACCATCGGCAACACGTAATTAGCATAAAATTGGTGTATTCACTAATGGAAATGTATGCGGTTCCTGAGCTAATTACTGAGGCTCTTGTGCCGAGTTCAGAATCATTCTTCCAATGAATAGTCAGGAGATAAACCGATTGACCAGTTAACGTGATCAATTGAGATTATTCATCCGTCAGGTATCGACATGCCTGGCGCAAAGTGGAATAATGCAGAGTCTAAAATCGTAAGCGCCATTGTGTCTGACCTAGAGCAGACACATACTCAGGTATGTAAATTGCGCGCCTCGACACGTGCCATTAATGGCTGATTGCCTCCCTTTCCCTTCCACCCTTTCGTGCAAATAGCAAGCTAAAGCTTTCGACGAAAAAATCGACGCATCCACGAAAGCTTTAAAACGTGCTCGTGACCAGCTACCGGAAATAAAATAAAAACCTCCCTATCCTATTTTTATCGTGCTTGCGCTGGTTCGGCCCATTCCATAATCACACGACATCGTTAAATTTTATTAGGAAATATTAATTCCCCTAATTATTAATCTGTCAAATTTGGGGAAAAAATATTTTTGATCGAGTACGTTCTTAGCGAAGCTTAACTGATTTTCGTTTTGATGTATTTGATCGTTGCACATGATTATTGTGTGCGATTATTATATATTCCATGCGATAATGAATTCTTTATTTGATACGTTTAGTCCACTTTTCGTTGCACGTTTCATTAGCCGATTTGTAAATTGTAAAAGTGCAGCACGCGCTGCAGAAAGCTTCTCTTGAATTTTTAATGATGCATTTTTCAAGTGGTTAGAACTTTTAGAGCTATAATTAGAGTTCAAATATTTATTATACGTTTCGTCAGTGCAGTGATATCGCCGAAATGACATTTGAGCAGTACGAACGTTTCTTCTTCCTCAGTGTCAAATTAATTTATGTTCGCGCGCGGGAATTCAAAATAGAAATGAAGATAAATTATGATTCATGCTGGTATCTACTGTAATAGGTCATTTGCATATCACTGCCAGTTCTGTTACTGTACACACCGGAATCCCGCAAGAAGAAGACAGACCCGGCAGCGACGCATTTGTGAAAATTTCACCGGTGACCAGCAATGGGTAGGCAATCTAATTTCCAATGTGGTTCGATAAACGTGACAGATATAATTAGCTACTGGCTTTTAATTTGCGATGTCGAGTATTGCTGTCAAATTCCCGGCGCGCGCCCCGTGATCAAGTACATCGAGCACGAAAATTCGAACGTTTTCCAAAAACGCGGTGCAAATCAAATTTTTCGCACTCGAATAAATATTTTCAACCATAAAGTAAAATACACGGATCAACTTCTCTTCCACGATACGTCCATTATTTCGTGCAACTGGGGAAAAGCGCCAGTCAATCAGGTCATCAATCCCGCGTGATTCTCTCAGAAATGCGCAGATAATTATAGAAAAACGCGTGACCCGAAAAACCATCATTACGTTCCGAGAGTGTACAGTAAACTGGCGCAAATAATACCGAACCGGAGAAGATCCTGGAAAAAGGTCACACGCGATGCTCATTCCAGCAATCGCACTATTTTTAACCCCGTCGCTACGGGTGACGTGAAAAATAAACTACGCGCGATCCTTTACAATTCGTCGACGCACACGTGACACCGCGTTCAGAGGTAGATTTTCACAGATTTGGAAACTCGCAATTTTTTGCGTGCTAGTCAGGCAAACAGAAGCCGACGCACACTTCGTAGAAAAATCCCGATGGACCCCTGTAAACGTTGTCAGCTGTATATCTGAGAGACATTCAAAAGGGTGCAACCACGGATCTTCCTTCGGCAGAGGATTTTCGTCTCTGCGGAGGCAGGTCCGATCGTACCGATCTGGGATACTCGAACCCATCAAAGGGAGCTCAGCACTCACCATTACGTCGAGGATGCGGCGTCCCTCATGCTCCGACGTCCGATAAAAGCATACTTTTCCAGCTGGACGACGTCTCCGCTACGGTCGCGACAGCCTGCACTTTGCACCAATTCATAGCCGACGCACTTTCACGAATTGCCCCTTTTCCCGGGACCGTGAGCTACAATCAGGGGACCAGCTACTAGAGACACAGGACTATTCCTCGTTTGCACACACTAGATCACTCCGAACAAGACCACGCGGACGTTGGACCTGATGATAGGACGAAATGCACCCTGCACTTCTTTCGTTTGGCAACACGGATCACGTTGAGGTACAGATAAATCTACACCGTTCCTGGATGAAGATAGAGGACTCGCGCGACACGCGTTCGTTCTGAGTTTCCGGCTAGCATAGCCACGCCGGGACCGGTCGTCGATACGACATCCGGTCTACCGGTTGATGAGGGTCATTGGCTATGGTTCGAACGGTTTTTCGCGAACGTGTTGGTGTCACGCGAAAATAAGAGTCGTCGGAAACGATAGGGTGCGACGCACACGACTCTCCAGCGGCAGTTGACGCGGCACTAGAGAAAATCGGAACCCGCTTGCCGCCACCGGACGCCGGATACCGGACGCCTGCGCCCTTCACCACCGCCTCCACGAGCCACGAGACACGAGCCACGAGATTCCGTGCCATCGGTCCAACGCGCCAGTCCATTCCCAGACCATTCCACGGCCAGGTGTGTACCCGACACGCTGCGAGATCACTTCAGTTTTAAGGGAATTGATGTAGCAAGCGAGGTAGGCGCAGTCCAGATTACAACCCTCTCAATGTTTGAACTAGTATAACTTTGTACAATATCAACATTTCTGCACATAAAAATTATATTCATATTGTCTAAGGATTGTCCAGACCACCATTAAAATTTCAGATCAATATATCAACTAGTTTTGTTTATAAAAATTCCAAAGTGTACCATCTCCTACATGGACTCCTTGAGGGTTGATCTTGAACATATGTTTCGTATAACATTCTTAACGTTTCAGCCACTATAACTTCCACCAGAAGCATTATTTTTTAATTCCTCAATGACTGTGAAACATCCCTTCAAATAAAATTATGCAAGAGTAATATCTAGCAACATTCCTGCAAACATAATTTTCGTAGTTGGTGTACATTTTTGTTTCGCATGAAGCATAACCATTCGAAACCACGAGACACGAGCCTGCAATTATTAGGGCTGTTTTAACGATCCTACAAAAGTTGAAGAGTGTCAGATAATGTTAGATATTTATTAGGTTGATATTCAGTGAATACTTTATATGAATATATGTATTATAAATTGAACGCGTGTTCGCGCGACAAAACTACTTAATACACCGTGCTGTTTATATGCGTATTTGATCGAGACTGCTCGTTCGCCGATCTTCCGCTAGGGGCATTAGACATGCGGTTGCACACAGACGTGCGACTCGATGGCACGTTTTGACAGATAAGTTTATGTTTAGAACGTAATATAATTTTCCTATTTGGTTTACGTTTTTATTCAACACGGCGTATGACCACTGAAAACCACGAGACACGAGCGACGAGATTTCATACCATCGGCCTAACGCGCCAGTCCATTCCGAGACCATTCCACGACCAGGTGTGTACCCGCCGCGCAGCCACGAGGAATATAATCAGATTCGGTGCACCGTTGGGGAAACGCTTGCTGTTCCAGCTATTAGGGCTGCTTTCATAACACCCCGCTCTCTAGAATACAAGTTTTACCCCACACCAGAACTTTTTAGATGCAGCTTATACCCCCCCGGATGGCTATGCCAACGGTGGTTGCACCGTAGCACAATGCAGGTTGGTTAAGTGTCGCGCGGCTGGGGTTGAACCGAGACGCTTATCTAGCGCGGATTTTCGCGAGTTTGTTTGAATTGGAATGAGTTTGAGATGGAGTGAGAAACGGTAAAAATGTATGAGATTCTAATCGTTCGAGTATACATATGTAATACGAGGGACAGTTAAGGCGGTAGACTCGTTTCCAGGATTGCAAGGGTGCGGGATTCGCACTTCGATAATACAAAATGGGGGTTTTCAGTAGTCAAAAATGCTAGATACAAGATCGATCTAGGATGCTATCGCCCTCAAAAGTCCTATTTTTTCGTTTACGAGGCGTAATTTGCATTATTCGGCAGCATGTTGCTAAGAAAATAACTACAAGCGCAGTTTTATGCTTCCGAATAATACAAATTCGCTGCCGAATAATCAGGGCCGGGTTAAGCCAGCGCGGTAGGTTTTGCATGATGATATAATAAAAACAAAAAAGAAATGAATGACCTTTTTTCTTCTTTTAGCAAAAATATCTGTAAACGGTAGTCAGGGCTATTACACGATTTTACAAGGTAAACATTTTCTGCTGCAAGCGCAGGGCCCGTAGCATTTGCTACTCCTGCTACTTGGCTTATTGCGGCCCTGCGAATAATGCAAATTACGCCTCGTAAACGAAAAAATAGGACTTTTGAGGGCGATAGCGCCCTAGATCGATCTTTTATCTAGCGTTTTTGACTACTGAAAACCCCCATTTTTGTATTATCGAGAAATGAGAACGCGAATCCCGCACTCTTGCAATCCTGGAAAAAGGAGTCTATTCCCTTATGTGCATGCAACCCACATTTTAACACGGCTAATTCGTTCCACGTTGTATCTTTTTCCCCTTTTTCCTAGAAAATGTACGTACATATACTGTATGTATAATGTAAATAGTAGACATTTATGCGGCACACTCGGATGGTTTGCAAAAGAAACATCTCCAAACTTTCCTAAGTATGAAACCCTACAGTATGAAAAATGATACGCTTATCGATATAAACCACCAAATCTGCTTTTATCTTCTACAACAAGCCCTGCTACATTTATCTTCTTCATATGTTCAGACGTTAATGTGCTAAAGTTAGCGCGAAATTAGCTGGCCGGTCAAGGCCGTTGAGAAATAAATCCCATCCCCACGGAATATCCAGACTTGGAAGACCTGCAGCGAAATGTATGCGAAAGTTATTCCGAGCTCTCATTGGATAATTTAAATATCGTCCTGAATTAATCATCCTCTAATTACACATCAATTTAGATCATTAGCGAGAAGCCTACTAGTTAATGATTTCCTCCGTTTCATTTCTTACTGGTCGAATAGAGGTTCCACGCTGAAAAGTGTCTGAAATTTTCGTTCGGAGAGTTTTGCATTACTTCAACTATTTCCATAAAAATTAAAAATAAACACGAAAATGTCTATGTGCACTTCAAACAGAATATAGTTATATAGAATTCTGGTTATAGAGTTATTCCCATCACACAGCTAACTTTCCCCAACAATCAAATTTATCATCCGACCCTACGAAGTAGTTACAGCAAACCATTCTTACCACCCGCGTAACAAAGTGGCCCTCATGATCAACAACAAACTATCCTTCAATGTAGTTCCTGTAAACTATCCAGATAACTTTGAGTACGCTATTGTTCAACTCGTAGACCCGTTCTTGTATGTAGAGCGGTTTACAACACTCCAAACAATCCATTATCTGTATCTGATTTAGATGTAATTGTGAGCGATAAATCGCTCCTATCAATCATCAAAGATTTCAACGTTAATCATTCCTAAGAAAAATATTCCACTACTAAATTGGGGGTATCGCAGTACGCTCTTCATTACAAATATGAAAAAGTATATCTGGTGAACATCTTTGTTAATACTCTTCTAAAAATTGTTCAAACTGAAATGGACAGGCTTTACAATTTAGAAAATGGATCAACTTGGATTATGAATCAATGCCTAATTTTATCTTCACCTCGAAACTTTTCAGCAATTGAATTTCTTTCCAAGATCCGCTACCTACGCTTGTGTGGCAAATGCGAATGATTTTTCTATGACCCCACTGAAAGTCTACATCAAATCTAACCCAAGCTACATCAAAACGCCAAGCTATAGCGGCAAAGGACCTCTCACGTGTATTTTAAAAATCTTATAGGATCGCGTCCACCAAAGATTCACCGCAAACCCACACGGACGCAAAAGAGAGTCAGAGAAGTAGCGCGTTAAGACACTTAAAAAGGCTGATCCTACCTTTCTGGGTGACAGTAAAAAGCTCCCTCTAACTCATTCAATAAAATCCCTCCATCAGAAGTTGACGGTGTTGCGGTGTCGACCTGTTTCGTCAGGTTTAACACCTTCAGCAGAGGAAGATCGATAAAACTGTCAGGGCGATTGAACTCCCCCCCCGATCAAATTCCTGGGCTTAGTTTCCTGTCACCTTTCGAAACGTGGACTTGGCAATAAGCAAATTATGTTGCTGGATACCTCCGGATAGCACCAGCCGTAAAAATATTGAAGATCATTTTGTGCTGTCTCATTCTGTGCATAAATTGCATGAAGTTGAAAAAATTTGTTTGATCTATGTCTTTATTATTGACTTTATCCATCATGAAATCCAGAAAGCAAGTCGGAGTCAGTGAAGGTGTTAACGAACAGTCTCGTTGTTTAGCAATATAATCTGCATAATAATCTGCAAAATGATCGTTATGGGAAGGCGGCTGGTAACGAGCAGAGGTTAGTCAGATCGAGATCAGCATTGTTGCAGATAATGAAATCGTAATGCTATTGCCTGACCGATGATAATTCTACAACGTTCGATGGAACGAAGTATAATGAACACACTGGAAACGGTAAGCTTCGGCGATTAACAACGTTGGCACGATACAGCTTTCAATGCGTTGGTAATTTCGCGTTGATCGCTTCGAATCGTATATATCCCACAGGATAATCTCCTTACCTTGAGAACTATTTTCGCTTTGTGTAACCGATAGGTTCCAATGAAACCGCGATCGTTACGGGCACTAATTCCATCTTTCACTATGGCATTACTGCCATCGAAGTGCAGACTGCCAACCGGCCAAACTTCACTGTTCCGTGTGCACAAAGCATTTTGTGGAAGATTTAGCGGAATGATCCGCAATCCCGCCGAGTATATATCTATTGACTCGACTCCAGTAAATATTCGCATTCATCGCGGGATCCGCAGCGAATTAAATGGCAATGCCAAAAACACGAAACCGATTATGTCGATGGAACGGGGCAGATCACTGGACTGGTTATATTTTTAACAAGTCTTTCGTAGCAACTGGAGACTATTGAAGGTACAGGGAACAATAACCAATTCTGTTTCCGACGGCCAAGTCCTTGGAAATCATCATTCAATTTCTCAGTTTCTTGTGAATTAATAAAACAACTGCTGTAAAATAAAGCAATGGCCCTAAGCATAAAAAAATCGCATTTGATGCCTAACTCTTATTCTAGAGAATATGCGTGTTGACTAAAACCTGATCATAATCTCGGAGACTGCTCAAAGATCTCCAAACTACAACGTTAGTACAACTGCAGTAATATTACAACGGAGTTAAGGTCGTTGCCTGGGATCTAACGATCCCGATAAAGTCTTCGAGAGTTAGAACTGGAAAACAGGAATCTCAAACGCATTGTATTTCGTAAATAATATTAGGTGTTTAAATCAATTTCAGCCGATCTTTTGGTAAATAAAATTCCTTTCTGAGCTGCACTTTTCTTGAAAATTGAATAATGGAGCAGCACCTCAAGCAAATGCTATGTTGCAGCACGAAATTCGGCATTTTCAATGAGAACACCTGCTGTTTATGCTAGACTCGAATGCCATATACTAAGTCTTAAAGCTTGTTTATAGTACTATCACGTACATATTACGTAAATACTCGCTCGTTGCATAACAACTGGACTAGAATTTCAGACAAGACCCGAGGTTATTGCAATGAACGAGGTGTCCAGTCAATCGCATAAGATTTTCTATCTATGACTGGCAGCTCATCGATGAAATTAGAATTTCTATTATAATTATTAATGCTCGAGTTTCAGATTGGCTTATGACTGCGAATTAATTGAAATTTGATTCTTTCTTTTATAATTTTAATTGGCTGAAACTAACGCATTGATGTTTCTAAATACTTTTCATCTGTCCACTCCTTAATATTGCATTCACTCATTTTTGACATAAAAGCATAAAATTCTCCACTTATAACAATAATCCATCTCCCTGATCATTCCATTTCAAGTCTGATAAGTCTGCGGCCGGCCTCCCGGTTCACATCCGCATTTTCCATTTCAGCGCAATTTCCGTGCCGAAAGAAACAATAGACAATCGGTCGAAATAAAACAAATATTAAAAGCCGAACCGGAACAATGTGTCCATGCGTCGATGCAGAGCGGTGTATTTGCAGACCAATCGTATCGACCCTGTTATCGATAGGCTGCGCAATTTACGTATCACAGTTATGTTATTAGTTCGACGTAGGAACGATTACGCTCGCTTCGAATTGCCGGCCATAAAACCGAACTTCTGCTTTAATGTGTCGTAACGTCACCAGCAGTTGAACAAAACTAGCTTGTCATCGTTCACTGGATAAGTTAGCGTATAATTTTCTTGATTATCACAAGGTAATAACTTCGTCAGCCAGTCGAAACATATGTGCGTCCTCCACTTTTCATTAAGTATACTTTACGATGATTCATTCGAAACGACAAACAAATTTTCTTTGCGGAAACTGGTTGAACGACACAGACGAAGGAACCAGTTCTTTTTTGTAACAACGCGTGTTCAGTTTTCTAAATTCATTATTTTATTTATTTTTTCGAATCGTTCTTTCAATGCTTGTTAGCTGGGAAACGTTTTATAATTGACAAAAGTTCAAGAATCATAGTTAAATTATAGAACGTAATACAATTTTCCTATTCGGTGTACATTTTAATTTTATATAGAATATGGCCAGTGAAGATACAAATATTAGAATATGCAGTCTAAAATGTAGTCTTACAACGAATACAAGATTCTTTCTTCTTATACTAAATTTTTTAGAATAAATATAAAGTATAATGAAATGTATAACATAATGTGTGTGTAAAATCACTCACGGTAGATATAGCAACAAAAGCATATTTTCGGTGAAAATGAAATATTAATTATGAATAAAATTTCATTTCCGGCGAGGAGAATTAAATTCGTATTGCGAAATTTCGCTTGAAACCTTACCTGGGACACAGTACGGCGAAAAATTCAATGCGCACTTACATTAAGTGTAGCGCGAGTTGCATCGAGCGAGGGTCGTTATTATTACGGACATTTTAAAAAGTTTTTGAGCGCGGTCCGTAAAACGAGACTGCTGGGAAATTTTGATATCATCCATGCAAGGTGTCCATCAAACGCGGCGCGTCTATCTGCAATTAAGGCCACGATGAAAAGTTACGTTAAATATTAAACGTTCCTATCTTTCTGCCTTTCGCGGCGGTTTCCGCGCAAGTATATTACGAGCGGTAATCCCTTTTCTCTTTTACGGGCAGGTTCGTCTAAAGGCGAACGAAGACGCCGTTTAAGCCGGCAAAACCCCATATCACACAATGGTTTTATGCGGGGAAATTAGCTTTCTTAACGATTCCGCGTTTAACAAAGCTGCCGAGATGTGTGCGCGCGGCCGCATGTTAGTCGCCGCGAAATCCGCCGAACGAAATAATTACGTTGAAACATTGCGGGCCAGGCTGCGAACGACCCTATAGAGCCGAGCAATTCGCGGCGAGAGAACGCTCTCTCCGAGAAATAATAAAGAGCAATGTCGGTTGACGTATTCCCCTCGCTCGCATTACCGCCAAACAAAATCTCAAGTGGGGAAGAAAGGAAAACGACGAAACAACGCGACGGCGCACGAAAAAATAATAAAAAAAAATACTGGAGAGCTGTGCGAAAGTCCTGGTCGAAAGGCTCTTGTGCGTTCGTTCCCGTCGCAAAGTGTACCGAGCGCTCTCGCCATCAATTACAAAACCCCGCGCACTTCAAGCCACGTGCTTTACAGATGCGCATCTGTTAATAGAAAGAAAGGTTACTCTTTCCGATCTTTTGTCCCGAGGTATTCTGCCTGGCTTTTCATCGTCAGTGGTATGCCATTGAGCCGAATGGCTTTGTGCGAATGCATTTGTTATATGTGTATAATAAAAAAAAAATAGTGAAAGCAACTAATACAAATTCTACTTTTGGCAAGCTTTTGAGATAAGGTGTTCTATATTATCGCACGTGTACCGTACATCTTATTCAATCATACATTCACTGTTATCTACAATTGTTTGGTATAATTTATGAGGTAGCTCGAGCATGATAAATGACTAGCATAATAAAGGCATTATTACAATTTGTTACCTGATACCGAAAATATTTGTAACTCCTGCACGTGGATACTTACACATGTTTAACTGTAATGATATTGTGTTTAGATTGTCTGCTCGTATAAACTTCCTCCACATTCATAATTTTATTAACGAAAATGCTTGCACATCAAAACAGGAAACTTTCTATGTGTCTTATGATTAGTCTGCAGATCTTTATTGTACATTTATAGCATATGCCGAAAATACATAATATCATAGTACAAAGTATTAAAATATCCTGCACGTTTTTAATTAGGTACAGTTAATAATCACTGTTAATAAGTTACTTCATCCAAGAAATTCTTTATATCGCATACTCTCTTCAAATTTGATATATAGTAATGTTCCATGTATCACGATCATAATATCTGACATTTAATTGATAATTAGCAAACACAGTTTCAGTGCTCTCGATGTCAAGAGGTAAGAGAAGAGAGAGAGAGAGAGATAGGACAAGTCAGAGTTACCAGCCAATGAGACGATACCAGAATCGAGTCTGCGGCTGTGCATGATCGTGTTGCCAGTACTAAACAGTACGATTGTACGGTGGGGAATACTGTTGAACTGTTTGGTAAGATAGGACTATACTGGCTGCACCACGCAAATAGGGTAACCCAGATATCTCCGGTATTTATGAATACATGAAACAAAACTTCATTATATCCCAACCAACTTCCCTTATTTATGCCCAGCTTTGATGATCCATATAATTTCCTAAAACTGTTATAGCCACCAATGATATTTACATAGTCTCGCTGACAGTTTATTCGAAGACTGTCAAATTCTATAATATCCATCAGAAAATATACAAAAACTTCGTAAATTTTAAGTCTGCTCGAAAATTACATAAAAATTTCCAAAAGGCTATCCTGTATAATATTAATCGGTAGACTGTGGATAATCTATGCATAAAAGTTCTATCAATCAATTACGATAATCAGGAGTCTCATAGAACTTTCTTTTTTTCTGTAATACTTTTATTTCCTCTACTACTTTAGATTCCACTTACTCATGTTCGTTATAAATGTCTAAAATCCGCAGTCTTAGAAACTTTGCAAATTTTTATGTGTATAGAAAACGTCGCGGAGAGACCATGCTTTCGTCTCACAAAGCACAATTCCGAGTTCAACTAAGACCGATCACACAAGCGACACAGGGTCGTAGAAAAACATTAACAATCGAAACTTCCAAAGCATCTAAACACGAGATGAAATTCGGGAATTCCACGCGGTTATTGATTGACCTTGGTCCGCGTGGCCTTCCCCGCGATCTCCGAGCACGTTCCGGAGATTTTATGACACATCCGCAAATCCAGAAATAAGGCTGGCCTGCCGACTGGCTATGTTCCAGGGTCCTTTATCACAGATCGTAATGCAGGTACAAACGATGACACTCGAGGAACATTCCGTGGCCGGGTTCTTTGTCGCGTCCGCTAACAATTCGTTGGGTTATCGGGCAGGTCCTCTTTGATTTCCTCTAATATCTCGACGATACGTGTCTGATAAGCCTTGAGACTGCGGCACTGGTTGAGAACGAGTTCCGGCCGCCGGTCGCCATATAACACGTCCTTGAGCTCGTCGATAGAGTGTATGAAATACTTCTCCACAGCATCCTTGGTGAGCAACATCATTTGCAGAGTCGTGACGCAGTAGATCAATGTCCTGTCCGTGTAGTCTTTGCAAGATTGAACAAATTCCGCGCGGGACAAGCACTTTTCCATATCTAGACCTTCGGAGGCCAGCTCTGCTTTCATGTTGTCGCAGTACAGATCAAGGAAAGATGTGAAATGAGCAGATCGACAAGCGCGATCAGTGTTCAGGTACAGGCAAAGAAGGAAGTCGAACGCTGGAGGGTGGTAGCGTATGAATTGATAGTCTATTATGTAACAACCGGCGATCCTGCCAGAAGAAGAGTCCCTCTTGAACATGATATTATTTACCCAAATGTCCCCGTGGCAGATTACGTTCCTGTACTTGGAGGACGGGATCATCAGATCGGGCAGCTTTACGATCCACCTAGTGACTCGGTCCTTCAACTTTCTCCTTTCCTCGTCGGTTAGACCCTCGACAAGATCAAGCATCGCGACGGCACCTTTGGCACTAGACCTGAGAAATTTCTGCGACTGGGGGTTTTCGTAGTCAAACATCAATTCCACGAGCAGGTGTCTGTAAAGGTCGTTGATCGTTTGACCGGTGCCGCGCCTGAGCTTTTCATCGAGGATCAAGGACCTCGAGTGGAAAGTGGAGAGCGTTCTCACCAACCAGATGCACTGTTCCTCGTCGAACGGTAGGAACTTGTCGGGCGTGACGTAGCCAGACTCTTTGCCGTCCTCGAGGACGATAATCGTGTTATCCTTGCCGAGGTAATAATCGGGTATCCACTTGGGCCCGATCCCCTTGCCTAACCTCGGAATCAGATCGTCGTAAATGTCCATCTCCTTGTTGAAGCTGTTGGTCTGAATCAGGAAGGTGTACTGGGGACTGCTGCTCGGCGGCGGTGTTTTCGCGAAAAATTTCAGCTCGCATGATTTGTCGCCGCCGCCGGTTTGCACGGTCACGGAGAGCGTGTAGTATGTGCCCATGAAGCCATTTGTCTCGCTCAGGCTATCCAAACTCCAGCGCAAAACGCGAAAGTTATTCGAGCAGAGTTTCCGTTCGACGATCTTATTGATGTCGGGATCGGTGAGAGGCGGAGCCGGTTTGTCGACGATGCTGCAGGCTGTTGGTGGTGGTTCCGTTAAACGGAAACAAGCTTGATCGGCGCTGATCGACGGCATGCTGAAGATTCCACAAATGCATTTGTCTGCACGCGATGGAACACTGAATTTATATTATGTACAAATGTGCAGTACGCGCATGTGCGTTGTCGATCGCGGCGCAGTGTGCGCGTACCATCTACGACCGATCGTAAATAAGCATTCCGATCTGTTTGAGGTGTCTAGACAGACAGACGGACGCGGGATGCTTTAAACGGATATGCTGCTGGATCGGGCAATTCGAAGTTAACGATTAAATAGAGCATCGCTTCGACAAACATCCCGGTTGCTGGTAATTTATACATCCTCGTAAATCTGTCGGATATACTTTCGAGATGTGACGAGGAAGCCAGCCGCGTGATTTAGGGCGTTTCACGGAAAAACGAGACCGCGATAGCACGCGTGCGTACGAAAAAATTTACTGTGTGCGCGCGCCACCGAGCGAAAGCACACACGTACACGCGCGGGAAAGAGATCGACTTCAGAAAATGCGGGAACGAATGCTTCGAAGTTTTGCGGTCGAAACCACCACGTGCTGGCCAAACCGCGGATATTCGTTCGCAACTAAAAGCAATTGATGCTCTTGACTCCAAATAAGACTCGAGCCTATGGAATCATTTAAAAATGAATCGTTTTAAACGTTCTGAATTCCTATTTATAAAAAAAACAGATTCAACCCCACGATATACAAATTAAATGAAACAATTTTATATTTTGCATAAAAATCTATAGTCTAATGATAAGAAACGCTTAATAATTGAAGCAAATAATAATAAGTACGAATTTGTTTATTTCGACAAACAGTCATCGAAAACAACATCGCCAGCAAGCAATCTGTACCAATTAATAATGAATTGAAATAGCGAGTAAAATTAAAGGAGTGCGATGAAATTCCGAACGCAATTAATAACAAGCGTTTCAATCACAAATTGCCATTCGGCTATTAATTAAGGGGAAGGGCTGGCTGGCCAGGTGATTTTCAACGATCAAACTCGATATTCGTTCCTCTCAGAAAATCCAATTTACCGGTGATCGATCGGCAGAATTTCCACGGGGCGGAACGTGGCCACGTATAACTGTAAGTCAAGAAACGGGAAAGCGTAAAAGCGAAAGAGCGCGCAATGAACGCGTAATCCCTGGGAGAGGGAAGAAAAGCGTTAAAGTCCGCAGGGTGCTATAAAACAATTCCAAAGAAACTTCGAGGCCCCTCGTAGCTGGTGAAATTTATTTGCGCTCACCAGGAACGCATCTAACTTCCTAGCCAAGCAACGTATTAATGAGGTCACACTCTACATACCCCCTTCGGCTCCGTTACTTCTACGGTACCAAAGATAATTCGATTAACTGCGTTCCCGAGGTTAACGGGGGTGGCAAACTTGTTAATGTTACCAGACGTAAATAGACAGTTGAATTATCGCTGATAAAATGAACTTCTCGCTTTCGTCATTCCTCCGAGAAATTTACTTTTCAACTTTTTGTTTGTTCGAGTAAAAATGCATTCTGTAACGTCAGCTGACGCCGACTCTCGAGCTCTATTAACGCGTTCCATGCAGAATTACCCGGAAATTGAACAAAATTACCAAGAACCAGAAAAATAAAATTTATTTATACTCCTTCAACTCTTCCACATTCTTCAGTTCCAATAAAATTTAATTTTCTCTAATCAATGACAGTAAGAATTCATTTCTAAACCTGTTAAAAAGATTGTGGAACCTAATATGACCGACGTGGCAGTCAACATGTCATTTTCTACAAGGATGAATTTTTTTAAAATCGGAGAACACAGTGGTACTATTAAATAATGTACAAGAAGCACATGATGTATCAGGGATGTATATCAAGGGATTGAAAATATCCTGAATATGATAATTGTGTTACAATAAATTATGGTACAATAAAAACGATATAACAGTCATAAAATGAATACACCAGTGATAATTGCACATTTTTGTGTAGCCTCGTAAGGTGAAAATTGCGACAGTTTTACGAGTACCATAAATTGTCATTTATGCTAAATATAATGTTATCTACACTGAAATCCTAACAATCATTTCGTAAAAATGTTCGAGATGTCACAAGTAGGTGATTTAGATGAAAGTTGCGAATTTCCTGGAAACTTCGTTGGATTGTCACTATGTAATGAATTTTCGAGTCGAAATGACTTTTTAGTTGCTCGTTTTGTAACGTTGCTGCAAGGCCACCGCGACTGATAGTTACCCAGTCGAGCACTCCTTTTTTCCGTGCGACAGAGAACCGGCCGAAACAGAATTCTGATTAATTGACGTGGTTTTAATTAAACTTTTAATTAACGAGGCTGAAACAAAGAAAAAGAACGAATGATTCCGAGACTAGGTGTTACCGTCCGTTACCGCGGACGATTAATTATCAACAATAGAGAAAAGTCTTGCGTAATAAGATGAAAGCCAGGTAGTGGGGCTGAATTTATGCTCATAAATTTGCACAAAATCTCCTGTGATTACCAACCGGTCTCTCATCTCGCAATCTTCTTTCGCCACTGTTCATTTTCAGTCTACAAATCCGGCGTTAGGGAAAATGCGAAAGAGGAAATGGAAACAGGGGAAAACATTTCTGTTTCGCTAGAAGCAGGTGTTAATAAATTTTTAAGGGAGAAACGAAAATGTTGGTAACTGTGGATGTTGTAAAATGCTCCGAGAAAATCGTTTGAACAATATGTTTAGTAAGCCATGAGAAATTATTGTTTCAGTAAATTCGAGTTGTGCGTAATAAATATAAAAATAGTAGTATGAATTTTTAATTGTTTACAAAATTGTCACGTTGGTTTCTTAAACTTAAACATTTCAATACGACGCTCTTTTTATTTTTTAGTATACCGAGTAGGGGTGTGCGAGTACTCGAAATGGTAATCGGGTCGGGTCGAGTCGGGTCCCGAAAGTTTGCATATTGAAATATTAAAGTACTTATAAATTAAGTATTTATAAAGTATATATAAATTATTATAAGCATATATTGAAATATTGTCACAGCCACGAGAACAAAACTCGTATCGAAAAAAGTAGAACAATTATGCTTCCTGCACACGAATTTAGAATAAAATACTATTATTTCACATAATGTATTCTAAAACATTTTTTTCTCCTCGCGAAATTTGATAACCAATTACACTAAAAATACAAACCTCATTCTGAGCCTGCCAGTGAAAATAAAAGATTGAACCGAAAAATCATAAAAATAGCATTATACTTATATAAATACAACTTTAACTTCGAGTATCCGAATATTGCAAACTTTCGGGACCCGAAATCGCGGGTACCCGAACTTTGTAAACTTTCGGGATCCCGACCCAATCCGACTCGATCGTTGTCCGACTCGACCCGAGGCTCGGGTACTAGCACCCTTAATACCGAGATAAAAGCATTTATATTTTCGACAAAAAGGGTTCGCATAAAGACCGTAATCTGCGAGTGTAATCAAACGTGGCTCGAATTTATCCTTCCCCGTGGGACATTAGTACACTCGTGACATACAAGTATATAAAGTTTTATGGCACCGGACTAAACACTGTGTTACCACTAGTGATGCGAATATCGCGTGTGTACTTTCCACCCTCGCGCCAAAGAAGTATTCGACAAGTGGCGTCTGAAAATAGTGACTGGGACAAAAGTTTCGCAGCAGTTTTTTTGCGAAAATTCTCTGAATAGCCTCAATCTCGTCCTTGATTAATGATGGTGATAATTAGGCACGATAGGGCCACTTCGAGGAGATTATGTGGAGTGTAAGACAAAAAATATCTCGCACGTAGGAAAAAGGTCTTAATTATACTGTAAAATTGATATCCAAATGGAGAGATTTCAGAAATTTTATTTTACAATCTTCCATTATAGTCTTTTATTATTAATCTGTGGATTTTTGGCCAAATCGGGTAGGCGTAAATCGAAAAAATAGAAAGATTAAAAAAGTTTTAATATATGGATTCATTATTTCTGAGTTTCTGAAGTCATTAAGAAAAATAAATATTCTTTGAACTGCTAAGTTGCAAAGTTTATACTCTATAAATAAACCACTTAATAATATTTCTGGAAAGTTGAAGCTGTTTTATAATAAACGAACTTAAACATAGATGCGACGTTATTCTCTTTGATAACAACGACAGACTCCGCATTGCGAAGGGAAATTAACCAAAGTTCAACAATAGGGAAGCGCTTCAAAACTTCCCGTCTAATTATAACCATTTCTGCTGTTCATTTTGTTATGATAATTAAATTGAAAATTTCGAATGTTTTCGCTAATTAATATGAACGTTGTTTGAAATGATTACCGGTGTCCGCATTGATTATTCTCTTAATTTCCGTTTCTGTAGATTGCACACTACACATTAGCTCTCTGACATTTCTTTTTGCGTTGCAAGAGATACCTGAGCCAAGTCCAAATTTAGAGACAAGGACTGCGTCATTAGACCTGTCGGCTGAACAAGATTGTGTCCATACGAACGTCATGAGTGCAGATGCACGTTCCGACATAGCTAACTAAAATTGACTTCCACGCGACGCTTGGAAATCTCGTCAAGAGATCTCGGTGTTTCATTGTTCGGATTAAACGCTGGTAAATCTTTAATGCACACTTTTATAAGTCAATTTTAATTAAAATAGGTTATTTATAGGTGTACTTAATAATAATAAATTTTTATTAATAATAATACACATCTGTATATAGCTATTGTAAAACCCGAGGGGTGAATTAATATTTATTTTCTCAAATAAACGTCCCACAAAACAAGACACAAATGTTAACCATATCAAAGTTCTCGCACTACCGTATTTTACTTATTGTGTACACGCTGTAAACGCATAAAGTCTGCAGTTTAATTACGCTGGATTTTAATTCACGGGACCATAAACAATAGGAGGGAACCTTATAATTCCAGTTTCGATTAAAAGCAGCCCGAAGCGCTCCATTCATTCGCCTCTGGTAACCTTTTTCGCAAGTTTTCAAATTTTCCATTAAGTTCTCTAATCTCGCGCGATTTAATTTCGCCGATGTAATTCCGGGTTTAAAACGATACCGGAGAGGAATTAAAAAATCGTCGGCGGTATTACTTGCGAACACGGAGAACAATTTCGTCCGGTCTCTTCAAAGATACTCGGCGTCGACCGTGTTCCGTGGCGTTTCTGTTTCTGCCGTCATATCCTGAGCATGGTGGTGTGGTTGCTGCTGGCATTGCTGGTTCCGAATGTTGGGGGTGGGAACACGTACCTGTACACGTACCCAGCGTGCCCACGGTATATACCATACACTTCCGCTGGTAAGTTGGCTTCCAGTTTCGTGCCGGGATATATCGGGAGATCGGCGAAACTCAAAGGTCTCGCAGAAAGTATCGATGCGAATCCTAGAAACTTCGTGCAATCCGGAGCACACGTAAGTACACGGAACGCGTGCGTCACACGTGACTCCGTTGATTAATAGACTGCGGATTTCATGCATTTATAAACAAAACAGTAAGACCATTTGCAGAATCCCTTCTGCTGTAACATCGAGTCAGGCTCATGATTAGACTGCGGATCTTTATGCATTCATAGCAAAATTGAGAAGATGAAATTCAAAATTGTTGTAAAATCTAAAAAATTGAAGATGTCAATATATGATTTCTCCTCTTAAAATCATTAAGGGAAGAAATAACATTCAATTTAGTTTGAAGATCCGCAGTCTACTCGTGATAGTATCGTACAAAGTCTACGAAATATTTACTAATTTCAGTAATTATACAGAAAAGGGTACACCTCACCGATTTTGATGAAACTCAAATATGTTGTAGAATTCATAATCCTAAGCAACTTTTCCTGCACGTGCTACCGCCACTTCTTTGTTTTCGAGATATTTATAAAAATAGTTTTCGTGCTCTTTCGTTTGGTTAAAATTAGGTCTGGGTTAGGTTTGGGTATATTTTCGTCGTTGTTCAGAATGATGACTGTATAATTTCTTCTTCTGTATAATTACCCTAATTTCTTTTAAACCAAAAATTACTGTTTCATGACCGAGTACGGGCTGCCCGAATACCTATCCACCACTAACTATTACAGTAGAACCTCGTTGGTTGCAAACAACGGAAGCAAGAAAGAGTTAACCAATCACGCGATCAGTTTTCTCACTTTCTAAATTTCCTATTTCGTATTTCCCCTGCGTAACAATTCCCGCCATCAGATCCAGAACTTCTAACAACTCGTGGTGGGAATCGCTAGTATGCCATGGATTCCGTGCAATAAACAAGGTTGCAACGAACGAGGTTCTTCTGTATTTGAAATCTTTTATTCAACTTTCTCATCCACCTGATTTTAAGTTTCTCTTTCTATCTTTTACTATAATGAAAGAGAAATAGAATATAATTTCAGCTAAACAATTTGCTACATTTAAACTGTGATCATTTCCTGAAAAATTGTCGTACGATAATGAATTTGAATTCATGTTATAGCTAAAGGCCTCCTGTTCCATAATCCATTGATCATTTTATTCCAAGATTTTGTTGTGTGAAATCTTCGTCACATTTCGATGTTGCAGGACAAGGCATTGAGCATTCTTATTTTGCATAAAAATCCGCAGTTATAACAAATTGTCGTGAAGGAAGGAATGGTGGTGAGAATTTGGCCACATCGAGGTGACATTGATCCACCTTCGGACGAATTCAAGAAACGTGCCGCAAGCATCGCACAGCAGAATTCCGAGCGTCGAAGACTGAGCAAGGATCCGCACACATGATGGTCCTTTATGAATCGCCACGCCATCCTCGCAGAGGCTGCTCAGGCGAAAAGTTATTCCGTCCATGAGCCCCCTGATATTTACTCGATCCATCTCCGCTCGTCGGGTGAGGAAGATCGACCCGCGCCGCGCCGGTTTTCAACCCGAGCGCAGAGTTTCAACTGTAAGGAATTTTACGGGGGGGAAGAAAAAGTCGAACGATCGCATCGGCTGCTTTGCATACCAGCTAAATTAATTACTGCATGCAAACAGCTCGCCGCGGACCGAGCAATTTTTTAATCGAATTGATATACGACCCGGATGAAACCCGGCCGACTTCATTTCGCCGACTGTATATATTCCGCTACTTTTATCGCCTCGTTCCTTATCGCCGCGGAGGACGCGTCTATAAAATACCGTCGTTAAAACACCGCGGTTGTTTATGCAAATGTTCGCACACTGTTTTAGGAAAGCGGGTTCCAAACATAGCTTTGTTTGACCAATCGCGAGATTTGTCGACTTAAAAATAAACGAAAAATATTTATGCTCATTATCGCGATCGTGCACGTCGTACACGATCGCCCGTTAACATCCGTCCCTGTCATAAACAATTATTTGTTCGAGTATAAGGTCGCGTTTCCTGACGCGTTACTGTTTTACATATCAATATTATTAATGAATTGCTGGTATATTATCAGTCACTTAGTTTTCACGAATATTTCCGAATGTATTATCGAGATTGAAGGCTGCTGGAGCTTCCGCAAATAATTCAAAGACAATAATCCATAACGTTTCACATGCTGCGTTCCGGGATCACTGTGTTTGAGCTTATTAATCCATTTATACATTCAGCTTCCGCATCCTCATATAGCTTCGTATACTAAAACTTTACGGTACCGTATTGATCAAATTTTCAATCATTGTACCAAAAAGAAGCTTGGAAATCTTAAAGAAGATTAATGTGAAAGCACATTATTATCTCAAACAAAATTATTATTGACACCACTGTTCACAATTGAAATTGTTGTAAAAAAATCTTTAGACATGGTTAATACATTTAAAAATTCTGGAATGATCTAAAACTAAAAATAGAAGTCTCGTAAATTTTTTTGCACGATCTGTCTGTACTGGATCAACACATATACTCGTCAAGTTCAGATAAATTAATGCATTCTGCAGATGTGCAGTAGGATTCACACATTGGATAAATTCTATTTGTCTGGCTCGTTCACGCTATCGGTTGTCTCAACAAAAGGCGCCTCATAGTTTGTTAGAGGAAACGAAGAGCGAGATGGCTAACAGACTTTGGCCTGTCGTTCGTCGCTGTCGCTGATTAGCTTGATACCACACCGGCGGAAGAACGCCTGCATTTTGCTCGACCGATTGAATTTCTTCTCAGGAACGTCGACTTGGATCCTGTTCGGTCGACCGTACCAGTGATTAGCAGTCATTGGGACCTTGTGACCTTTGTTCTCCTCCGAGATCTCTAGCCAATAAAGGCTTGCTTTCGTGCGATCGCATCGTGGCTTCTTGGGGTCGAAATCCTCCGCACTGTGAAGACGTTTGTACGCCGATCCCGTGCTATCTTCTTTATTATTGTTAAAGTACGAGATCGAGTGTCGGGGCGCGAACGGCTCCAGCTAGAATCAATTTTGCAGGGAGCCTGTGCTGGTCAAATGATCGGTTTCATATTTTTCATTTTAAAACTATTACAATTATACAGCTATTTCCATGAGAAATGTTTCAATACATTTGTTTATCTCAGCACATACTATAAGAAAAATTGTGCACGATCCAAGTAAATACAGGCTTATCATTTTTGTAAGGTAAAAGATTTTAATCGATTTTAGTGCTTGGTAGGCTTAGTGTTAAACCTATTACACTAGTCTGTGAATTTTTATGCAAAATAAACACTTTCTTCATTAATTGCAACACGCAAGCACCAAATCAATACGACTCTATCTTTAATCATTTTAATGAATAAACATGGGTACATTGATTTTCTTTCGTGCCCTTTAAATTCCCTTGAATCGGAATTGGTGTTCCAATCGGAAGTGGTGTATCTACGAAAGGAATTTTCGACTCGTATTCATTAAAATAACACGGGATACCAGAATCGCGAAACTAGAAAGAACATGTTTGCAATCATACATTCCCGATTCCTCCAACAACAGAGAATTGTTCTGCGGTTTCCGCGGAAGCAGAATAGAGCGTTCAACGAGCGTGCACTAGGCATTAATTATTAACGCCTCGAATTCGCCTGAAAGTTCCACTTACCACGGGATATTCCTTAGCAGCCTTCAGAGTGTGCTCCACGCCCGCTCTCATTCGAACCCAGGGGGTGATATACTCTGTTTGAAACATTTTATTATTTCACTGATTACTACAATTACAAGAAATTCACGGGAAATTTCCGGGTGCGAAGTTCCAAAATGGTCAGATTCGAATGGTGTCGAGTGAAATGAAGTTTGCGTGTTTTGGTATCATGGGTACAGTTTCTGAAAAAAAAGAGTTACGATGTCTTCGAAACGCTACGATCCGTAGTTCATTCATTACTAGACGGCGGATTTTATGCATTTACGGCAAAAATGGGTAAGCACAATTTAAAGCAGTGGACATATTAACAAGATTTAAGCACATCAGCGTATTAGTTTCAGCTTAATCAGATAATTAAAAGAAGAAAGAAATTTTTATTTCGCTCCTGTGTTTTGTAATTAATGTAGACATTTTTTATTTTGCATAATGTTCCGCAGCCTATTACATATATTTAATACAGAATGTTCCTCTTATTATTAATGTCTGAATAGATATTTTGTTGTTGCTAGTCTGATTCCAGTTTCCCGAACAGTGTAAGGTACTCATTTTTTAAATTACGTGATCGAAGCTACATTTTCTAGAATCTGCACAATTCAATAAAACGAAGAAAAGATACGGAAGAGAAGTATGGTGTAATAATAAAATTCTCCGGCGCTCTTAAATATCTGTCCCCATAGAAAAACTTCGACGGCGGAACGGGACACAAATTGAATGGTGAAGAAGACGAATAAATTTCTCTTGCATATTTACCTAGCGCAAATCATCAAATAGAATGTGGTAAATGACTTCCCGCACTCTAAAAAATATTTAATCAATTATCTTACCAAAGTAATGCTCTCCTAATAAACATCGAAATTCATATTTTTAAGGGGTGCATGAACATTGCAGATGAGAATGCATGTATCGTTTCTAAAATTATAGATTCTTTAATAAAACTGCAAAGTAGAATAAGACCAGAATTATTGCTAAATCTTAAAAATTTAACGGAAATAAAAATATTCCATGTTTTGCAGTAGTTTGTTCAATGCAACTGTATTTTTATTGTCAGTTAAAACGTGGGAATAAGAGCAACAAAAAAATAGAGTGTCCTTCGAGGAGCCTCAGAAGAGGATTTCCGGTCACTCCATCCAAACATCTAACATTGTCATTTTATGGGCTCTTCTATCTAACAATAAGCCTTGTGGGGCTCTAAGAGACCTTTACCATTTTGGTGTCGCGCTCAATGTTACCGATAGTTCGCGTGTTTAGGTGTATTAGCAAGAACTGAAATTTATGATGTATTACAAAAATACGAGATGTAACAAAATTCATTTTGGCTTATTACTCGTGTCATTAAAAAAAGTATATTGCGACAGTTTTATATACTTTAAACCAATGCTCTGTGCACGATATTAGATCCGGCCGATTCGTGGTGCAGGTGACACGAGAACGGTAAGGGGCTCTAAAGCCCACCCGAACGTAAGGGAGAAAAATACATTGGACATTGGGTGATTGGTGTACTCCTATACCTCGTCTGTGGCACGTGTTCTTATATCGGTCTTTAACAACTGCCACATCGCGCCATCTCACGAAGTACGCAATAAGTTCTCCTGAGTAAATCGTTAGTTCAACGAATTTATGCCATGCGGCGCTACTTGTATAATTCCTCCTAATTTTCCCCGCAGAAACTTATAATTGAAGATAAATTAATTATACACAATGCTCTACATGGTAATTATACGCACAAGTGGCTGATAAGTTACGACATTATTTTCTCTGTCTGCTCCAGCCGCTGATTAGCTACTGAATCAAGGAATTTATTCGAAATATACATTGTTCGATTGGCGTATTGTTTGCGCGTTGCTTTTTCTTATTTCTTTATTTCTAGAACCATAAGTTTAAACATACTTGTCATCTCTCGATTTTCATTTACATATAGTAATTGTAAATTAAACAGAAATATAGTTTTTCTACTAAAGATCATGTAACTGAATATCAAATGCACATTAGATTTGCTCGATTAAAATTTCATGAATATAAAAGTTTACTTCAATGTTCCATTTAATTCCTTCAAAGCCACAAAGCAAAAATATTTCGGAAATTCACGAAGATTAATTATGGATAGCTCATTTTAATTCCCTGGCAGGCTTATTATTAACGGTTCTCCTATTGTTGAACTTTTGCAAAGTTTTCTTCTTCGTAATGTCGGATGTGAGGGTTATTGAACAGATGAAAAATGCCACCGTCCATTGTTTCACGTCATTTATTATACCCAGCATGTTCGGTTCCCTGTAAATGCAATTAGCAGTAATTTTTAGTACTATATATGATTGTTAATTAAACATATTACTCACTGCAATTTTACTGTAAGCATAGACTTACTAGATTTAATGACGAAAACGTTCTTTCTACATATTATGTTATATCAACAATTCGAAATGATATTTCAGTTTATTTAAAGCAATAAACATTTAATGTTTTAGTGAATACGATCATTACATCATTGTACAAAGTTCAATTTATGTCTAAACTATCAAATATTGAAGTAAAAATGATTCTAAGAATTTTAACAGTATTAAAATGACAATTATGTTGTATATAAAACAATTTTTTTTTTAATCTCTCTTTGTTCTCACGCTGTAATATTTAACAACAATGACTATCGTGATCTCACGGTTCAGCAAGGATCGTGTCACGTGCATTCAACTCTGTTACTGCGAAAAGGTGGAAGCACTCTCAAGAGGAAACTTGTGTTTTCTATTTGTTCTCATTTCTAAGTAAAATATCGTTTGCTATGGCGTTCGCGAACAACGTATTGCCCATGTTATATCACATAAAAGGCCCAAGGGAAAACGTACGCCATCAAATTGATCAAACTTTCACGAATTGTTTGTAAAACTACCTAACAAATGCCTCAGCAGAAATCAAAGACAGAAATACAATGAAACAAGAAATAAGTATCGAAAGCAGAAACACAAATACAGTCAATTATATTTCGAATAGAAAATTATACATTTAACCGGTCGATAAATGTTCTTATCTGCAAGGTTTACAAATTACAACGGAAGCCTCGATTAACCGTATCGGCATTTGCGTAATTTTCATTTGCATCGAGTTCGTTACGACATGCATCGCGTCGGGAGGAGTCTAATCAAACTGAATCGAACACGACATGCAGTTAATCGTCTAATCAAATTAGTAGGAACTGGACGTCGAGGGCTTCAAACCTTGCCACGAATCACGTTTTACGTTTTATTGGGGAAACTTCATTTACCTGTTCCAACAACAGTTTACGTTTTACTCTTCCCTACTAAATGCGTCGCAAAAAAGAAGAAACTCTAGTAAAACAGAATGACTCATTAATGAGGCTGCATCTTTAATTTACAATACTAAACGGACTGTGACAAATTAAAACCTCTATACAAGATTAATTCTTCTAAACTATTTATTATTTAACAGCTTCACTTAACCCGTTCACATTTTTATCTCCTCCATCTCGATTGTATAACATTCTTTTACTTATCCAAGTTCTAATTTTATTAACACATTACCGACCGGTGATTATTGTATAATTTTGAAAAATCTATGGTACATACATGGCTAAATACTTTTTAATAGAACCTTCAATAGCAACAAATTTTCATTGTGAACTAAGTAGTCACCCTCAACATCATCATGTAATAGTATTTTTAAGATTGCAATGTAGAAGAAAATTTCTATGCTTTCTTTTGGTACAGCACAACTATTGAAAATCCTATTGATAGGCTTCCGGCAGGTAAAGTGTTAACACTCGTACGCTCTTTGGTTCAAAATTATATTTTTCTACACACCATGATTTTTTAAATACTTCGCTGTCCGAGTCATAACGAACAGCACAATATTCATGCATTCCACGATTAAATCTAGGAAATATTTCCTAAAGGAGGTATACTGTAATAAAACATCTGCCAACGAAAGTGAGCAGAGGAACAATCGCGGACAGCGAAGACATTAACACAGAAAAATCGTCAAGTGGCCTATAGTCTCGGACCCTATAGTAACCCTATAGGACCCAAGTATGGTAAACAATCGCAGGACCCTGTCGCGCGTAGTCGCAGTAATCTCGCTATCCTCGGATGGTGGAAAAGTGTGCAGACCGTCGATGAAAGCGGAGGCTTGGTGTGGACTGTGCAATTCCGTCCGAAAGGCTGGTGTTCTAATCTCGAGCGAGGGATCTCGCGTCGTAACGAATCGGGAAGAAGCGTTTGGCGAACTCGGACGTATTTCTATGTCGGCGAAGAAATCGCGAGCAGGTCGGATATGGTATCGGTGATCCTGTAACTCTTCCCCCGTCTGAGCGAGCGACACGGGAACGGCCGTAGAGCGACGATCCGGAGCGACAGCCCTGGAGAGAAAAAGGGAGATCGTGGCGGGAAGACAGAGAGGAAAATCGCGTTGAAGAAGGTGGACGAGGAAGAAGCCGAAGAAGTAGCAGAAGAGGAGAGAGAGAGGAAGAGAATCGAAGGAAGGGAGTTGGATCCATAGATCGAATGCAGAGAACCTAGAGGAGGAGGAGGCAGCTGGCAAGAAAAAGGGAGATCGTGGCAGGAAGAGAGAGAGGAAAATCGCGTTGAAGAAGATGGACAAAAGATGAAGAGGAAGACGCAGAAGAGGAGAAAGAATGGAAGGAAGGGAGGTGGATCAATAGATCGAATAAAGAGGACCTGGAGAAGGAGGAGGCGGTGGCTGGCAAAAAAAAAGGGAGATCGTGGCGGGAAGACAGAGAGGAAAATCGCGTCGAAGAAGGCGGACGAAGGATGAAGTGGAAGTAGAAGCAGAAGAGGAGAGAAGAGAGAGAATTGAAGGAAGGGGGGTGGATCATAGATCGAATGCAGAGAACCTGAAGGAGGAGGAGGCCAGAAGCTGAAGAAGGTGGGAGAGGAGCGCGGAGTTTGAAGGAAGGGGATTACGGGAAGTGGGAGGTGGAGGTGGAGAAGGTTAAGGTAATGGGGAGTACAGGGGGCATGTCATACGACACACAGGGCAGAGTTTAATCAGGTTCGACTAGTTAGTTGGCAGGTGCGAGCGTCGTGCTTGCAGGAAGGAGAACCGAGCGGCCTCCAAGAAGTAGCATGGCTCCTGCTTTGCTCCTTGCTACTGATACTTTGCTCCTAAGCAAGAAACACAGCTCCAGAGCCACCGGACGGACGCACAATGCCACGGGCGAGAGGTCAACTTCGTCCCTTGCTCTCTCCTCTACTCTCCTCTTCTACCCTTTCCTCTTTCTATCCACCGACTCTTTATCTCCCGATTCAGAGTTTCTCGTACACACATCGACATTCTATGCCGTGTTCTCACAATCGTTAAGTGGTTATAATTTTAACCGCTGTCTTCGCGGGCTATTTCTTTTACCCAGTACGTAAGATTACCGGGAAAACACCGAGGATCTTCCCGATCCGGGAACGATACCGCGATCTACATACATGGAGAAACGATCTGGAGACATTGTTTCACACCCCTCGAGAACCTGCAATTAGAACACCGGCTGAACCAAATTAGACCACTTCGCGAAAAAGACGTTTTTGCGTAGGACGACGAAGTGAATGCCTTTTGTGGGTACCACGCATTTTTCTATTTCTTACTGGTGAGATTTTATCTCTAAATATATACAAAATATATTTTTTAGTCACACCGATTTTATCAGCGATGAATAATATAATTATCAACGCTGCTGTTGGGAAATGGGTTTCTGTAATAGGTAACTGAAACGCTGGAGAATTCAGTTTAAAATATGTTGTATTTGACGGCGCGGAAGGACGTCTTCATAGTTCGTCTAGCGGACTCGAAGTGAAGAAACAGAATATTGCAGGCGATAAAGAAAATCAGCCCACTTGAGATAAGGAAAACCCCAAGGCTGCATCGCTTATTGTCCTGGCCCTTAGCTACGAGAAATACCAGGCCTATGGGTCCGATGACATCTGGTCTGTATTTTACGTTAGAGAACTGCAGTGTTTCTCATTCACAACGAAATTCATTTTTGCTCCTTGGCAGTTGCAATATTATTGCTAATAATCCAACAGCTGCTAACTGTACTTTTGTCATTATCAAACAATTAATACATTTCTTTTATTGTTAATAACAAGCGAACTGTTTTAGTCGGAACACCCTGTATATAAACGAGATTATACAATCATAGGGAATAAGATTGCAGCAAGCTTGAAAAATATGGTCTTTTTTAAATATTCATGAACATTATAAATGTGGCAGCTACAGTGAATTACTATGCAAGAAGAGGCGGTTTCATTTTGTTTTTGTATAATGAAATCATTGAATCGCAACGACGTAATCATGTTTCCTTATCACCTGTGTTAATTATACGTACCTTTTCAGCAGGCTGCATTTCTTCATACTTTTATTGATCTTTAAATACACATATAACCGGTCCTGTGAATCGGTAAACTCTTTTCTCTGTATAATTTGCATACAGAATTTCCGGTGGAAGCAGGACATTAATCTGCAGTAAAAGTGACAATTTTCAGAGCGGATGCTTCCATTAAGCGCCCGCATTTACTATTCTGATTATCGATGTGTCAGACATTTTCAGTCGTATACATATTTCGTAGATGGTGGTTTCAGAAAACTCGGTTAACGTACGAAAACTACATAATACAGTTATAATAAAAGTAATAATACCTTTTACACGATTAGGCAAGAATTGAATTCAAATAACTCATTTAGTATTTATACTTCATTTCTCAGGTTACAATAAATCATATTCAACTGTTGCAGGAAGCATCGTAACACATTTTGAAATAAAAATATGAATTCCTTCGACCGTTGTAAACCTCTGTGTTTGAAGAGGTTACATAACACAGGATGTATTTCAGACTGTTGTAAAGGAATTTACGATTCGATTGGGACATATTATCTCGAGCGAAAGGAAACGCTTCGAAAACCTGTTACGCTAAATTCCGATACTATCAGTTTTCACGCATTATCGGGTAAATGGGATTGCTGAGTTGCATTTAACGTTATCGATTCTCGAAAGTTGGATATTTTCTTATGTAAATCCTGTTCAGTGGAAAATAATCTTCCAGTATTATCAGTCATCGTTAATCCGTCGCTTGTTTAATGGATGGATGGCAGAAATTAATTTGCTAACTTCTTAAAAATATTGGAGTCGTCTAATCCAATTTTTGAGAAAGTCTAAAATTTTTAAAAGACCTGAAACACATTTTCAAGGACAAAAGAAATTAAAATGTGATTAGATCAATAAAATACCTAAAAATTCTTGCGGCCCATTTTAAAAATCTAAAAGGTTAACGAGTGTTCAAGTATTAACAAGGATCGTCGTGACCAAGCTTCGAGCGAAGCTTCGAATGCTTGGGAGCAAAACAAAACTTCGTCCGCAGTTAGGATACATTACCATACGCAAATTCTGGCAAAGCCGCAAGAATCACCCGGAAATTTACAAACGAATCAGTCAGTCAGACGGCACGTGACCGGTTAAGGGTTAGGCAACAGAGGATTGCCTTGTCTCCGGTTAACAGGTCGCCGGTGGGACGATCGGGCAGAACTAGTCGGTGGCAAAAAGTGTCCAAATTATGCACGGTGCGTCCGGCCGTCTTTCGAGGAACGTCGTCGTCCGGCGACTATACAGACGACATGCAAATAAACCGCCTCTTTTACTGTTATTCGGAACATGCTCGGAGTGGCGATTTTTGCCGTGTCTACGCCGGGCTGCGCCTATATTTGCCAAGAGACATCGGTCCTTTTTTTCCCACACGACGAGGCGTGACCAGCGATCGCCTAGACCATAGCGCTTCCCAAACTATTCTCTGCGAAACACCTCTGCATAATTACGAATTCGTTTTAATTAGTGAGTCTGACTTGAAGTAGAACCTCAAGGATCTACCATTCAAACAATTTCTGCGCAGGCAGTGAGTAAATAGTTTAAACTAGGTTTACTTACTATATTTTTAATTTACAAATATTGACATTTTATCCATGGGCAGTTATTCAACAAATTTAATTCTTTGGGTACATTCTACAAAAAAATGGCTACAAATTTCGATGGACACTTTCTTGTTATTTTTGTGAAATACAGTAACTTTTAGTGCTCCCTGAGTACTGTGTGTCAAATTTATACATTATTTATTAACCCTCATACGCTCCTCAGAAATAGTTGCACAAAAGATTCTATG
>CM052265.1:14305355-14530204 GCA_028455795.1 Lasioglossum marginatum | reverse complement strand
TTGAATGTTTTGTCAAGGCTGTGTGTTGTGTAGGAGACAAGAAAATGTTTCGTTTATGTTCATTAATATGTGTGTCAAGGTGTCTGGATGTTTCTCCAATGTATTATTGGTTACAATTTTTGCATGGAATTGCATATACTACATTACAGCTTTTTAATAAAGATATTTTATCTTTAATTGGTGGGAACCAATTTTTTAAACTAAATGGTATATTATAAATAGTATGTAAGCCAACCTTCCTGAAAATTCTTCTAATGTCATTAGAAATGTTATTAACAAACGGGATGACTACTGTATTTTTCCAATTTATTGGACCTCTTGTTTTATACCTCTCCTCTCTTCGCTTCTTGACGAGGAGAGGATGGTATAATTCAGATATTCGTTCTTTGATGATGATAGAAGTTAGATTTTCAGGGTATCCATTCTGTTTCAATACATTCCGAATGAGTAACAGATTGTTTGATCTGAATTCAGGATTTGCTAACAAGATGGCTCGATCTATAAGACCTTTGACAAGACCTATCTTATGTTGTAATGGGTGGAAAGAGTTAGCAATAATATTGCAACTGCCAAGGAACAAAAATGAATTTCGTTGTGAATGAGAAACACTGTATTTCTCTAACGTAAAATAACAGACCAGATGTCATCGGACCCATATAGGCCTGGTATTTCTCGTACCCAAGTGCCAGGGCAATAAATGCAGCCTTTGGGTTTTTCTTATTTCAAATGGGAGACTGATTTACTCTACGGCCGGCGACATTTTATTCACTTTGAGTCCGCTAGCCGAACTGTTAAGACGTCCTTCCTCGCCGTTAAATAAAACATATTTGAAACTGAATTCTTCAGCGTTTCAGTTACTTAGAAACCCACTTTCCAACAGCAGCACTGTTAACTATATTATTCATCGCTGATAAAATCGGTGTGGTTAAAAAATATATTTCTTATATATTTAGAGATAAAATCTCACCAATAAGAAATAGAAAAATGCGTGGCACCCACAAAAGGCATTTCGTCGTCCTAAGCAAAAACATCTTTTTCGCGAAGTGGTCTAATTTGGTTCAGCCGTTAAATAAAACATATTTTACTATGAATAGTAAGTAAATAGTAACTGAATTCTCCAGCGTTTCAGTTACTTAGAAACCCATTTCCCAATAGGTTATGTAAACAAGTTGTGTAAAATTTATTAGTGAAAAACTGAAACTATAGTGACTATAAAAACAACTATTCGACAGCATGTAGCTATGAAAATAGCTACATGTGCAGTTGTATGCTTCCGAATAATGCAAATTACGCCTCGTAAACGAAAAAATGGGACTCTTGAGGGCGATACCGCCCTAGATCGATCTTTTATCTAGCGTTTTTGAGTACTGAAAAACCCTATTTTTGTATTATCGAGAAATGAGAACGCGAATCCCGCACCCTTGCAATCCTGAAAAAGGAGTCTACTCCCTTAAGAATAAGCTTGAAAATGATTAAAGTGAAATCAATTTTCAATAAAAAGAAAGATAAATTTTACTTTTCCTTATTGTGAAAATGTGTGAGAAAGGTTTAAAGTCACGTGGTTGATTAAAATGTGTCGATAATAATTTAGCGACAATTTTCGTTACCGTGGAGCCGATTATACTTTCGCAAAAAGCAATCTGTTCGTAACAGTGATGGGCGTGTTCCGATGAAAAATCGAGCCACTCATTCTTCCGTTCCTCCGATAGAGTAAGAGAGTTTACAAAATGATCCAGAATGATCAATTTGATCGAGTCTCCGCCCGCGTAATATAGGTCTCGTGCAATTTTTTGCGCACTGGTCGGTGCGTTTTGTTGAACCGCCCGGAGCTTCAATTTCGAGAGATCTATACATATAACTTCCATGACACAGATGAATGAGTCACAGTTGGCTCTGTATGGTTTTCGTATCTGTTAGTATCTGTTCTACATTTATAATACCCCGGAACCGTTACAAGATCAGTGTCTGAATGAATGCGTGCAGCCATTCTGCACCAAACGAAATTAGAGCTTACAATTATCGCCTTTGGTGGTACTCGAAATATGATCGAGTGAACCGTTCATTGCCCTTTTAATTAAAAATCCGATTTCTCCGATCATCTCAATGGTCAAAATTTTCATCAAAAACATTCTTCGTGAAAATTTATTTTGTCTGCTAAATAAACCTACCACGAGGGGTCAAATGACCCATTTTAGATTTTTTATTTGACATTTATTGAAATTATAAAGGTGTTTTTATAGGAATTTATTGAATATATTTTTTTCCAGTATATATTCTAAAAAATCGCACAATATATAAATAAATTTAATCTTATTTTTATAATACTGTACACATTAGTCAATTTTGATGATCGGTACGTTTAGTGTTAATTTGTGTCACGCTGCATGATTTATCGCTTGTGTTTATTAAATTTTTCTAATTACAATGACGGCAGTTGTAAATATATTCCATAGCAGACGCCAAAATTTTAATGAAGAGTAACTGGCTCATTTTAATAATACATAAAACACATAAAACTTGTACGAAAGACAGAAAATTCAAATTTAACATTGCTCAGACCAGGAAATCGTTCCGCCTCAAAAGAAAATGTTAACAAGCCGAAAGCCATTCCATCGACACAAACCACCGAATCGACTTTTCCCGAACAGGATGCATCAACTATTCCCGGCGGGTGAAATCGTAGCAGCATGAAATCTGGCAGAATATCTCGGATCGCCCACGAATATGGAAATTATGAGCCCGTTCATCGTGCAAGAAGCATCACGGGCTTCCTGCGGCGTATTTCGCGCGGGTCGCAGTCCAAACAATAGGTTGCTGTTGGTTTCTTGCGAGCGAGGGAGAAGAAGAAAAGAAATTCCGGTAGCTAGTTGACCGCGCGAGTTTGAAATGCCTGGAAACGAATAGTCTCGGCGTCGCCAGACGATCGGTGACACGTTCGCTGACGAAACTAAGAGCCTTTTCACATGGCGACACACGAACCGCGATTCACGTGTCCCGATACGCAAAAATCTAGGGGGAAAATATTTCAAGTACTATTTTAAATAATCGTTCTTCTACAATTCAAATAGTGATAGATATAAATAGATATATGAAGTAAGGATACCAAGGTACCTAGAGGAGAAAGGAGAAGGAGACAGTTAGAGCCTGATTGCTAGAGTAGGATGTGGAAATATGGACGAAGGGAATAAATATTGGAGAAACGAGGAAGAGAGAATGTGCATGATATGCGAGAGACATCTGGGGAAGCTAAAGCATCTGGCAGAGGACTGTGAAGGTGTAGAGAGAATAAATATAAGTATAGAAAACATAGTACGAGATAAAAGAGTGGGAGAAATAGTAGACTGACTCAGGAGTATCGAGAGAAAAAGGAAAGAAATAATCAAAAGCAGAGAGGGAGAGGCAATATTAGATGTAAGACATTAGGATAGATTAATATATTATATGATAGATAGGGTATGGCATGAGATATGGATGGATGGGTGAAAGAATGGATAAATAGATGGATGGAGGGATGGGTGACATATAGAGAAAAAAACTGTAAACCAAGTCCAATTTCTAGGCCGCGAGGCCGACGTAAAATAATACTACTATTACTACAATTCAAATAAAATGCTATTTTAAATAAACGGTAATATTTCCACAAATAAAATACGATCCTCGATGCTCTCTGCGCTAGTGTCTAAGCTGCGATGTAAACTGGGCCTAACTCGCGTATGCGACACGGGATTTGTATGTCTCCGTGTGGAAGAGTTCTAATGGTCGAATCGGAGCCGATCGCGATTCTCGAAGACGGACAGGGAAGGTCGTTTCGCAAGCAAGTCGCTCATTAACGCGCGGGTGATTAGCGTACGGCGACGTGACACCGCTTAAACGGCGACTACGGGCGCCTTTTTTCGCCGATTCATTGATATGCGGCCGACGACTTAAGAGGATTCATCGGTACAAGAGAACAAGACAATGGCCAGCGGCGTCTGTGGCCCTGTTCCACGACGCCTCGGCCCGAAAATGCGCCTCACGTGCGACCAAACGTGCTCGCCGGCTGCCGACACGTCCGGAGGATCAACGAGAAGGATCGATCGCGGCTTGTCGCCAGAGAACACATCGTCTCGTGAGAACTTTTCGGAAAAGTCCAGAGCGAACGGACATCAACGATCGTTCCTTCTGTTCGGAACATGCTCGGCCCAATTGATTTGTTGGTCGTATTCGTTACTTCGCTTCCGGTTGCCGAGTAATCTGCGGATTTGCGGGTTGCTTTAGTACGTGAGAAATATTTTGATTTATTAGATTGTCCTGAAGTGGCGTGGTTAAGTAAGAGGATGCTTAGGAAAGAATGAAACATTAATGAACAAGTGATTGTGTATTATCTAACAATATCGAATGTGCACATTGCGAAAGAAACTTCTGGCACAACCTAAGATGTAGGACTGATCCAACCATTTAGAACGTTTCATCGATTTATTTTAAGACCGAAGTGCCAAGAACCAAAATACTCGTGTACGAACCGTTCATTTGCCAAAAAGATATTTTTAAAAATCAATGTGTTAAGAAAATGTATTCCAACACGACCAAGTGGTTAACTAATTTATCAAATGAACGGTTCTCGTTAAGATCCAGCGCGAATATGTTAATAACTCGGAATTCGGTAGAATCCATCGAAGGATCTAGATTGCGGTGAATTCGCGGATCGATCGTGGATGGTTGCGGGATCACGCGGCGCGCTTTCAGGACACCTCGGCGTACGCGTGGTACTCGCGGAGACAACGGTGACTAGGTAGCAAAGAGAGAAGAACTGCCTTTTAGGGCAGTTAAGCGCACGACGACGACGCCTCGGTTGATCCTCGTCTCGTCTTGTCTCGCCTGGCCTCGCCTCGGATCGGATCGGATCGGATCGCCCATCGCGCTCTGCCCCGCCTCGCTTCGCATCTTCTCGCGTAAACGAACGCGCTCTTGTGCCGACGACGAGATCCCGGGTCCCGCGACCCCGATCCTTCTCAGAACGCGCGCTAGAGACTGCACCGGGTTTTTAGCGCGATCTTGAAAACGGAAAATGTTTCTTTTTTCGTCGACCTGCTGGCCGGTAACTCGCCCATCGCCGGCGCGAGCGGGTCTAAGCGAGTTGCAGCGAAGTACAGCTCGCCGAGGGTGAGACATCAGCTATTCGAGCATCGGCCGCATCGGCGACTATAGCTACGAACACAGTGGTGCACGGTGAAATTTACATCAGGAGTCAGCTAATGTTCAATTCTCGCAAGCGGGGCATCTTTTTCTCCAAGATGTCGACTACAAAAAGATAAACATAAAGGAAATTTCATTTTCAATAATTGACGTCTTAGCTCTATACAATTGTAGAACCAAAGGATAGTTGGGCTAGGTGGTTGGTACCCAGGGCTTGTACACTGAAGCCAGAGGTCGAGGATGACGAGGCTAAGGCTTCAGTATGATATGTTGAGGACAGATGTGGAGGTTGAGGATGGATGAGTAAAGGGGCCCATTCACGCATATTGCGCAACATGATTTATCGTGAATGATAGTGATTGACTAATTAATACAATATGGATTTAGATGGACATCATGCTGCACAATAATTGTTGCGCAATAAGCTTGATCGTGAATGGGCCCCTTAAATCAAGGATGAAATCATCGGGTTTTGGAAGATCATGGGACGTCTGAATCGAATGGGGAACAGAAGCCGGATATTTATGTCTCATTTTAGTTATGAACTGACGTTAGTATATAACGCATTCGATCCATCACTTTGACCAATACTCGAAGATCGGCCAAGAAGGGCTTTCGTTCCAAGACAAGACTGCGGAGGCTAACAGCGATCGCGTTGGGACGCTTTCTGCCAGAGGGACCTACCTCGAGAGTGGCCAGGGACTCCGATTGTGGCTTTGGTAGGCTATGAATATTTATCAGTGGATAATGCAAAATGAATTTGGCTAACGTGGGTCCGACGAATTTTCGTCGGCCGTGAGAATGTGTCACGGTGAACAGTTAGCCGCGCTACGCGGAAATCGGGGAAGAACGGCATGATCGATGGCGAACGTCATTCAGATGTCGAACAAACCCGGAATACGATGCGCGGGGAATAAGGAATGCCACAATTGGAGGAATGAGAAAGGATGAGGGTACACGACAGGTATCGATAGGGGGAAAAGGGGAAGACCGATACACCGGCCGGAAGAAAAATGAAGGGAGATAAAAGGTTCCAAGGCGCAACCTTTCTCCGGGTCCGGGCGGCGGCCGCGTATAGTCGAGGAGCTGAGCAGAAAAACTGGGGAGGTTGGATATCATTGTCAATCAGATAGTAAAATTGCAAATGAGTGATAGCCGTTCTCCGTCCCGACGCGAAGAAGGGAGCTGGATGGGAGCCGGCGGGAGAGGGGAGGGGAGGGATCCTGATCACGGCGACATCGGATCGCGGATGATATGCCCTCGCGAATAGTCATCGGGACTTCTCGAGCGTGGAACGCAACAAGGAAAGGGCCACGATCGCAGATCGTTCGGGAGATATCGGTGTTCCCGGAGCTGCCCTAGTCGAAGAAAGAGGAAAGGCAGTGGGACGAGAGGAAGAAAAAGGGTGAAGCATGTACGTATAAGACTACGGGAGAAGACGAAGAGGAGAAAGAAGAGAAGGGCAAAGGCGGAGGAGGAAGAGGATGAGGTGGCACGATAGTGGCAAAGACGAGAAGGATGGGAGGTGGAAAACGCGGTCCGGCTACGAAATGGCCGGGTACCGACGAGGCCAACGATCGAGAATGACCACCCGATATCTCCCTAAATAATGACGAGACACCCTAATTCCCGGCATTCCAAGCTTTTCGCTATTCGAATTACCGAACGCCGACGTCTGGTGTCCTGTCCTGGTCTGATCGGAGTCCGAATGTCCCAATTCGCTTGGAAACTAAGTGCTAGAGAGATGACGATTCCCGGAGTCCCAGTGGCATGAAACTCGGGGTGTCGCGATCGATCAATTATCGAGGGATTCGGGGAATTCGAGCGGTTGCAACGGTTGCGGTGGTGGCGATGTAGTTTTCGGGAAATGTGTCGAAGCCCACCGACCCGCGAAGCGGTGTCGTTGCCCTCTTCTCTTCGGTCTGCTCGGTGCTGGTTGCACAGCCTGCCGCCGCCGTCGTCGTCGTCGTCGTCGTCGTTCAGCTCTGGCTGTCTCGCTCGCCTTCTCAACCCTCTCTTTCTCTCTCTCTCTCCGAGCCTCTGCTCTCTTTCTCTCCCTCTCGTTCCACCTTGATCCGCCGTTTCTCTCCGGCATTCTTTCTCTCTCTGTCCCGCTTTCTCTCTCTTTCTCGCAATGCGTACACACCAGCAAGAGCCGCCACCGCCGCCGCCGTCGCTGCTACGAGTAGGTTATCCCTGTCCCCTCCGCGAAACCATCCTCTTATTCCCACTCCTCCTTCGGAGCACCTGTCGTGCCAGGGAGTTCGGCGCGTTAGGGGCGTTCGCCGGAGGTAAGTAGACGGCAGGTTATCAGTCCGCAGAACATCTTCGTCGCGAACGGAACAGTAAACCAGTGTGGTTGCTTATTCTTTCGTAGTGGAGAGAAAGAGAGAGAGAGAAAAAAAAAAGAGAGAGAAAGAAAGAAGAAGGCAGCGACAGTGGAGGAGAGGACAAATTGAACGTAATACGTCACGCAAGCCTTTTTGGCGGATATTATTCACGGTCGCCGTTACTGGTACCATTATCTTCCTAGACCCGTCGAACAGGAGTTTGATCTCTTACCCTTATCGCGGTCACTGCTTACCGAAACGGTTCACTTTGGCGACTCCGCCGGGTCTACTTTTCCCACGAGAAATCGATTACGATCGACGCTCGCCTGTGATTCGTTTCCGTTGAATGACCATTGAAACGGCACCCACGGATAATCACGAGACCACCGGTTCGGATCGTTCGGCCCAGTTATCCCGAGTGCTGCCGGTCGAAATCGATCATCGGTTGCGCACAGTTCCGCGGCTGATCGCGACCGCGTCGATGCAAACTGCCGTTCTAGAGGCCGGCCGTCGGTGAATTGTGTTAAAGTGACGGATCCCGTGGCCAGGAACCTACCAGGAACGCTCCGGCGAGGAACAACACGCGAGAACGATCATCGCTCGATAAACGGTGTGTTCTCCGTCGATCGCACAGTGATTTAAACGCGGTATCCAACGATTGTTGGTGCGAGGCGCAGCCGCAGCAGAGCCGAGCAAGAGAGAAAGAGAGAGAGAGAGAGAGAGACAGAAGTATTCCGAGTGGTTGCGAACGTGAAAGGAAGGAAGGCGGAGCTGATAAGGCGATAACGCGGCTGCCGGGATGCGGCACGAGGAGCCGCTAAGCTGCAGCTAACACGTGGCGACTCCGCACGCACTCCGCGATCGCTAGGTGAGCCTTATCACTATTCTCGTGCAAGGGAGCTCATTATCCGTGACTCCTTTGCCCGTGATCTTCTCGCTGAACCTACCCGTTAATTAAATTTACACCGGACGATTCCGATCGAATCGAGTAGAGTCGATGCCGAGCGTACTCCAATTTAAACGGCAACGCAAACGCTTCCGTTCGTTTCGCCTTTTTGCGAGCGCAGCGGAACCGATTAGATCGCTTTCACACACGACGAATCGCGATTCACGTGTCGCACACGTATCGCAGTACGAACCACACATATCATTCCCGAGCGAATATTTCATATGAAATGTAGTTCGCGAATCGTGATTCGTCTGTCTCCGTGTGAAAGGTCTGTTACTCCGAGATTTGAGGCTTTCGGGTGTAAGCCTATGCTCGGTATCAGTGTGTCTTCGAACCCCTCGACGAAGCTAGCTACAATGCTTGCGAAACGTTGGGAAACTAATCCCACTAGAACACGGCTTACACCCGAAAGCCTCGACACTGAGATCTGTAAGGGCTCTTACTGTTAGGAGACATCTCGAGCGACCGGCTAACATGCGAGAAATGATCTGCGAGGTTCCCCTGGCGTTTCCTCCTACCGGGCATCCCATCGAAACCCCACGAAGTCCTATACCGTCGCGACAGTTCATGCAGACGGTGATATTCGGCTGCCGATGTTAACGCGCGTGCGGATAGAGCAGACCAGGACGAAACAGCCGAGCGGATAAGGTTCTCGTACGCGGAAATCGGGTGGGGAGGGAATGTGGTCGGTCGGCAGGCGAGGAGGCCTCACCAAATTTTCGTGCCGCTGTTCTGGGCGCAATGTGCCTCGAATCTCCACGTGCTTCGAAATCGTCCCTCTTCCTCTATCCCCTATCCTCTCCTCCGTCCCACGGTGTGCTCTCGCCGTCCTCGTTGATCGCGGCCACAGAGGCTCCGTTCCCGCGGGCCTCTTTTCCTCTTCATCTCTCGTGCTCTCTCTCTCTCTCTCTTTCTTTCTCTCTTTCTTTCTCTTTCACTCATTCTTCTTTCTCTTTCTCTCTCCCTCCCACCGGTCTTACCGTGTGTCCGTCCCGTGTCTCTCCTCTCTTTCCCATGTCGGCTTCTCTTTCTCTTATTCTTCATCGGAGCTGAGTGGAGCACCCAACCGCTCTTCGCGGTGCCCTGAGACGCCGAAGAGTTAGCACGCGCATTCCGGTTAGCGGTCCGACGAACGCTTAACCGTTGCTGTTCTCCTCCCTACTCGACATCGCCTGGTATCGCTCGCCACTGTCATTCAATGACTCCGCCGCGCTACGGCCGCGTTCGAGGTGCTCGAACGCGATGAAGGGAACGATCGAAGGGACCCGCCGCCGATTAAGATTGCGTGATCCCATCCAGGAAGCGGACGGAATCGCGTGAATCTCTTTTCTTGATACCCCCGTCGCGTCGCGTCGCCTCGTCTGTGTAGATCGAGACGGGCTCGAGACGGATTGAGTCACTTTGAATATATGACGTAACAACCCGATCGGTTTGAATGATACTCGGGAACCTGAAATTCCGCGATCGGCCAACACCGCTAGCCCCTTCGGGGGACCATCCGCTCGCCCTGTATCTGGCACAAGGACAGATACCGTGGAACCTCGATTATACGAACTGAACGGGAAAACATGAGAATGATTCAATGGCGGTTTCACGCGATAATTCCTGTGATACATTGTTTCTTGATTTCTTTCTATTATCGAAATGTTATTATTAGACTGCGGATTTTATGCATTTATGACAAACATGAGTATGTACAATCTAAAGCAGTGGACATATTAAAAAGATTTAACATATCAGTGTATTATTTTCAGCTTAATAAGAAAATTAAAGTGAATAAACATCTTTTATTTAGCTCCTGTGTCTTGCAATCAATGCAAACGTTTTTTATTTTGCATAAAGATCCGCAGTCTAGTTATTATTCTAAATATATTATCCATTATGATCATGGTTATAACAAAATGTGTATCTAAATCTCTTTGATAGGTAATTATTATTATTATTATTTCTGCTTCGACACAAGACGAAGCCTGTTGCGATATTTACATTATATTTATTAGAAGAATGAAAAAGTTATAAATTTTGCCAGTTAAATCATTCGATGAGACTCGTTTCTACAAACAATTTTGAAGTCTGGAATACATAATACTTGTACATTATTACTATACGATGTCCTAAAACATTTTTAAAAACATATTTCATGAAGAAAAATGGCTAATGAACAAAAATTACCAGAAAATAATTTCTATTTGACATAATTTTTCCAGAAGCAAACATTTCAGCGATCGAAACAATTCGTCGTGGACATAAAACGATCCCATAGATCATAGCGGTAAACGGTCCCCGCATTACTTCCGGGTTTCCAAAGCTCCCGAAATTTGTCAAGATTCCGAGGGGGACCCAGGTATCAGATACAATAGCCTGCGATTCGTATCTTTATTTTCGATTTGGGAATACTGGGCCCTCGCCGGACCCGGGATATCTGTTTGAATGGTGTTAAACGCGGTATCTCGTCTCGCGATCGCGATTCTCACGTGCGTGGAAGACCGGCGACGAGCTGCTCCTGATGCACCCTGGAAATGTTGCTGTTTTAAATGCGCATACGATCCCGCTGCACAGCGAAACGTTTCCCATATGACGATGTAATCTGCGGAATCGAACGAGGATCAAACGTTGCTATAGCTCTAAGACGGAGCCACACATTGTGCCGAAATTTAACAACAATGTCATACGAGGTGTGATGAAATACTGTCAGTTTTCTTGCGACTATATCAGATCAAATTTAATGACTTGCTAGTCACTAACCCTTGTACATCAGTCTGCTAGCTTTCCTACATGCAATTTAGTAGAAAAATGACTTCATGGCTCTGCTATTTGGCAATGTACGTGAAATCTAAAGAAACCAGACTAAATTAAGAAGGTTCTATTAGTCAGCGAATTATTATTTTGTAAACCTACAGCGTGTACAATCTCACATGAGTTTCCAAACGCTTAATATAAAAAGGAACTTTATCTTATATCTCCGCACCTTGTAAATACGAAAGCCGAAATTTAGTGACAATGTCCGCGACTCGATTTTCGGTTCGGACACGTTCTGCGATGTAAAGGGAGCTGTTATGCGAGGCTGCAGAGGTGGACCGAATCAAGTAGTCCCGATACATACATACGTGTCCCAGCGCCGAATATACGAGCAAAAAAACACCTTGTACACCTGGCTACACGCCGCTCGAGAATTCGTTTCGGAGATCCGCTGAGTCATTGATTTCGTAGCATCCCGAGCCCATTTCCGAGAGAGGTTCTCAGGGCATCCGTGGCAACTATATTAAATATTTATGTATGTACTTTATTTGCGGGTACGTGTGTCCAATTATGTACAATGAACGAAAGGATATATTATTCTTCTGAATAATGGACCGTTTCCGGGATTTTATGAATGGGAAACCGTGTCCCCGGATTGCTTTAAAATTCGCCAGGGCTGTTCATTGACTGTTAGGGGGGTATTTAAAAGTTTGTTTGCGTCGTTACGACCGACCGCCGCGGGTTTTATGTATTTATAATGCGCAAACGGAATGCGCGCAAATCGACCGCGGCTGAAATTTTAATAAAGTTTACGGCCGTTTTCGGTTCACCATCGGCTAGAATAACTAAGCCATTAAACTTTTTTCTGCATACATCCCGCGCGGTTAAGGATGCAAACTTTCTTATCCCGGGTCTTTGTAGACTAATTGGGGACATGTTTTTACGAGCACGTCCCCGGATACATTTGTGTGTTGCTTCTTTCGGCCGTAATGGTTTGCTATCGATATCGATGAACACGCGAATCAAGTGCTAAGACCAAGAAAATATGTAAGGATGGAGGTTCGAAGCGTTGCATCCCTAGAGCAATTCAAGTAGTTTCAGTCAATTAGTGTTACTTTCAATCGTACGAAGATATTCATGTTCACTCGATAAGAACGAGATGAAGTTTATTAACCCTGAAGAGGTACACTGTTTGACTAAAAGGTACCACATATTCCTAAAGGTTTCTTTAAAATTTCCTTATCTTTAGGTGTATTGTTTAAGATTACAAAACCTGATAGTTTAAAAGACGTAAAAGATGTTTTAGATCCCTCACTGTCTTGCAATACGAAAATCAGTATACAGTCAATTTCATTGGGGTCACGAGAGACCCCGGATACTGGCAATCTGAAAGATACAATAATTAAGAAAAGCAGAACGGACTTTCTAGGTTTCCCTTTATGAATTAAATGTTGACGTCATTATGTATTCTTCCTTGAACGAGGATAGCCTGTAAAAAGCTGAGAAACCTATAAGTGCCTTGAGCAGTTAAAACACAATTACCATAAAAATGTCAGCGTTCCAATAACGATTTGAATACCAGTCTTTCTCGCAAAACAGGAACATTAACATTTGACACGTTATTGGAATTCGTCTTTCGAGGAATATTATTTTCCTAAAAAGGAATCTAAATATTAGCGGTGGTGCTAAAACGACTCGGCGTTAGGATAGAGTTTTAGAAATGACCATAATCGAACGGAATTGAATTACAAATGACGTCCGGGTTCAAGATCTCGTAAGGTTCTTTAACCTCGCGGCGCTTTCGCCAAAATCGTAAATCACACGCCTATTAAATTGTCTACTGTCTAAGAATTTATGTAGATTGATTAGGGCAACGATGTTTGGAGGTTCGAGGACATTTTTCGCAGTGGCGGCCATCGGTTCACAATGGCCGCGCAACCGCTTTCCGAGGCTTACCCGCGGCGGGCATTCTTCTTTTAAAATTTGCATCGAAATAAGTCGCCGAACGTCCGTTTGCAATCGCCGCGCCGTCGTTGGCGGGCAAAAGGAGTATACTAACGGTTTTCGAACAGGTGTCATCTCTTTTTTCCACGCTTCATGAAATATTCACCAGGCATACGATTACGTTAGTAGCGAGCACTAATACGTGCGTTGTGTAGGGACATTCAACCTCTTGGCCGCGACATTGGAATCACGCCCGACATAACTTTGCATTCGATTGGCGGCCATATTTCTTCGGGAATTAACAAATGTCGTTCTTGTATGGATGGTTACTTTAACCCCTCGCCTTACGATTTATTTTACGGTTTCAGTGACTAGAACTTTCTTTTGTAGATCGTAATTTCCTAAAAAAAGAGAATATTGATATAAATTGTATGCCTATATGTTCTCCAATAGCTGTACATTAACAAAACCAAACTAGAATTTTAGTTCAGTTTAAAGGAAATTATTAACATACATTTTTATCAGAATGTGTTCAGAATCTTCATCACGTGCCAGACACGAGATTGTATGGCAAGGGGTTAAAAACAACTTTACAAATGTGATTCTTGTGTGAGAGATCTTGACTTGCAGTGATTTTCACCGAAAAAATGTTCTGAGTCATTCGAGACGAGACAAAATCAGTGAAGAAATTAATATTAATCACGAATAAATCAGCGCAGTTAATAGCACAATGGATAAGATCACGACTGGCATACTTACATACATAAACACAGGAACGAGATGTCTGATGGTGTGGATAGAACGTAAACGCTAATAAGTTTCGAAAGCACACAATTGATTTTACGGTTGATAATTTGGAACAAGAAAGGTTATGTCTCGTATATGCAAATGTGAACAGAGAAAGATTGAGACATCCGTGATACAATTACGATTCCGGTGCTTTGGTCGTCTTCTCACGCAATCCCCTAACGAGGCACTCGAAGAATCATTCGAGTAACATGCTAATTTTATTTAAATTTATGTAGAACATCATTTTTAGACAATCGTTCATAACTGGAGTAAAAACAACTGTCTACATTGAAGATGGAAAACATACTTTTCTAAAAGATACGATTGAGTATGAATATGGAAGAGAAAAAGAGTCGAAAAGAGAAAAATGATTGCACACTATTTTTATTTTTAAAAATGATACGATTTTCCAACAATAAATATCCACAAACGCACAATGAATGATGAATAAAAATCGTTAAAAAATAGAATGTAACGTAAAAGCAGACATTGTTATATTTTTCGATTAGCAGATTAACGACTCAAATAATAGGAGCGAGTTTAACGTCCGTCTAATTACGTGCAACCATTCAGAAAGATTGAATCTGTACAAGACGCGGCAGAAGTAGCCATCCGTTCACCTTTCTAGGCTAATATCCACTATAGTTACCCCATAAAACAAGTCTTAAATTTCACTTAAATTGCGCTCGTTTTAATTGTCAAACTTTCAAATATTTTTAGTATCGTGCTTTTATCTTACGATTAACAGTAAGTAGGCTTGTTGAAGGAAGATCGAAATGGTGTTCAATGTTATCCAGAATTCAGATACAGCGCTGCATTTCCGGTACATTCTGGTAGCATTGCGTGTTGTGCGGATTGTACAACGATACGTGTCTTACATACCGGCATTATCTTATCTTATTTAATTATTCCAATCGCATCCGACAACTCGTCAACGACCTGGATATGTAAATTACTCAACAGTGATTATGTTAGAGTATCCGGATTCGCGTTTACATTTAACTGCTTGATCGACTGGTTCTTCTCTTCTTATTCTGCTTACGAATATCATTATAAAAATAATGAGAAATTTATTCAGTATAAAATACAGTTCTCAACGTGACTTTATCACTGAATGAATAATAGAATCAACTTCTATTCTATTTAAGGATAATCATTGCGTATTACAAAAATATCCATAAATGTATTAAATATAAAACATCGTTTCTAATAGTAAAAACAAGAACAAACATTAATTGAAAAAGTAGAATATTATTAAAGTTAAAAGTTAAAAGAAAAGGTAGAAATGCTGCTGTAAAAAATTTGTACGAAGCAAATTACATTTTACGCAATTATGACAAAACTGAATAAGTGCCATTTAAAACAGGAGAAACAATAAAAAGAATTGAAAGAACTGAAGAATGGCAAGACATTTCTTTCAACTAACTAAAATTATCAGACAAAGAAAGACATTTCCAAATTGATATTTCTAGTTTGATTAACAGAACCATCCCCACAAAAATCAATAACGGTGAAGATCAAAACCGCCCCACTAAATCTTAACATTTCGTTCCACGAAATAAATTACTCTGATTTCCATGCTGGTTCAGCAGTCAACGCGCCGGGCATTAATTTCATCTTATCGGCTTGCCTGTGCGAGAAAAAAAAAATTAGATTCGCTTAATTCGTTTTCACGGTGCCACCAGATTACGCGGCTCGCTGTCGGACAGTGAAAAACGCCGACTTCCCATTGACGCGGAATCGCAAAAAAGTTAAAAGCATTGGCTGAGATTAACTCCCGAGGAGGCCTCGCGATAGCGTTAAACCGCGGGCGCGACCGGTGCGGTCGATTTCACGGATTTCGCATTGCACGGTGCGAAAACGGCAATATCGATCATCGGTCGCCGATTTCCCGGTGCATCCCCTGTGCACACATGCGTCTACACATGCGTATACACTGCCGCTCAAAAGCATGTGGACGGTTGCACTTTTTCGAGGATCGGTTACGTACTTTTCCATTGCGGAATTATTTTATTCAAATTAATTCTTATAAAATTAATCCTTCAGGGACGACGATGGATTATCAGATTGTTACGTTATATGATGTTAACCCTTTGCACTCCGAATTATTTTTCAATTTTGTTGCCAACGACTCCCTACTATTTTAAGTGTATTATTTGAAATTTGCTTCAAAGACAGACCCTTGACTGCTACTTGTTTTAAACAATTTTGTTCACTAATTATATTAAGTACAGCTCTCAAACTTTGTTCTAATTTATATTCGTGGAAGTTCGTTTTTAACTAAAAAATGAGAGAATTAAATAAATAAAGAAGAACCAAATACATATAAAAACCCGTTTTATTTACATTTTTCTTTTTCTGATGTCGAGTCACACTCGACAAAGGAGTGCAAAGGGTTAAAGATTTTACAATATTATCTTGATGATTTAGACAGTCGGATAGTTTCTAATCGCGACTAGTACTCTGAAAAGTAAAAAGTATCTAAAACTAAAAAGTATTTAATCACACCTAGTAATCTGACCTTTTGCAATCAATTTTTTAAACATTCCTCAAAGTAAATACGAGTAAATCGTCCTTGAGAGGTTCATGTTTGACAGACCCTCGCACTACGACAGAATTCGCTAAAAATTTTTCAATATTCCTCAGAGTAAGTACGAAGTACAAACTTTGTCCCTGAAGGGTTAATGTTTGGCAGACCCTCGTACCACGATAAAACTTGCTAAAAATTTGCAGAAATCCAACGAAGTAAAGTGCTTGATAGATTTAGTACTGGCGGACCCGTAACAATTTTCAGGTGATCGCAATTACGAAAGTGTCCACATGGTTTTGAGCGGCGGTGTATATCGCGAAAGCGTTATCGCATTCTGGTCCGGTGACAGTGGCGGCGCAGCCTATAATACTTTACGCATCGAGCGTCGCAAATACTGGTTAGGGCCGTAATCGGAGCGGGGTTACGCGTTGCGGGTGCGTGTGCGTACACACGCGGTCGCGTATCATTTACAGTGGACAGTCCGAGGAAGCGAGCAGAATCGAGCGGGTACGAGCGAGTATAAGCGAGCATGAGCGAGCGAACGCGCTCCCGTACTTGAAAACCGGTATCGCCGTAGATTCGTGCCATTATCCATTAACTATCAAGGTATTACGTTCATTTGACACGCTATCCGCACTCGCAACCGGCACACTGTAACAATTCCACCGACGCGACGCGTCGCGACGCGCGTACACGCACGCCTCTCCGTGCGTGTGCGTGGCGTCGTCACGCGTATATGATCCAGGCTCGTTACCAGACATACTCCACGCTCGCCGAGGATTCTCATTAATTTCTAACGAAGACGCCGGATGAAAAAATCCGCGTGACTTCGCGCGGAAACGGAGCAACGCGGTGCCGCGTTAACCCAGTTTCCCCTATGCGCTCTATAGCGTCCCCGTAGCCAGGCCGAACGAGGATAATGACGCATCGCGACAGCTGTCGGTTTTGCGGTGAACGATTGGGGCCTCGACACGCCGAGATGATCATGGAATTCCTTGGACCGTGCCAGGATGAATTTCAATCGATTCCAAGGAAGCGAAAACCCCAGGTCGAGACCGCAGCTCCGATTTGGCTACCGTGACCCCTCGTGAGGTCAGAAATGGGACACCCAGTATTTTCTACTTATCATTTAACGATGCATTTTTAATCATTCAGTGCACCGGTGAATTTTTGTTCCCACTAGATGCTACCATTTTATACGCAAGATGTGGGTTTAACAATTATCAAAACAAAGTACATACGGGTCAGCTTGTCCCAAGTAGACGTAATTTTTTCATTCTGAAAATAAATATTCAGATTGTTCGAATAGTGTGTAATGTTATATAATACAGCGACAACCAATTTCCACAAATTATCGCCTTTGTTTCCATATTATTCGTGAAATACGTGCCCGACAATTGTCTGAACAGTGGACGTAGGTTAATATAAAAATTAATAACGTTCCCCCATACAGAACAGAATAAGAAAATTGAACACCATCCGCGGAGGCGTTCAATCATCGCCAGATGTTGAAGAAATTTCCTGACAACCCCTATCTTCTCCGTTCATAGAATTAAAAGTGATCCGATACTTCGTCATATTACCTAATGACTTTTGCAATTTTCACGTTAAATTATCTTGAAATGTTATTTGACTGACTGAAATCAAAGTAAAGAAATGATTAGAAGAACACAAGCATTAAACTAGTAGATAATCTTAATTTAATAAATAACTAGACTGCGGATCTTTATGCAAAATGAAAATGTTTTGCATTGATTGTGGGAAGCAGGAATAACATAAAAATTAATTTCACTCCTTACCGACTTTTTTACATTGAGAGCAACATCACAACATTTTTGTATGTTTTATATTTCACCTAACCGATTTCTTCATAAATGCATAAAGATCCGTAGTCTATAAATAACGCTTTGAATACCACGTTAGTCACGTACACCTGACACTATCGTTTTGTTAAGCTTACCATAGAATACACTATAAGTGAACAAAAATTTAACAGTCAAGACAAAAGGACATGAATTTTTACCATGAATCTCACAGATCGACAGTGTCCAGCATCCAGTTATCTGAAATCTAATCTCTTCGAGATCCGATCGACTGTCCGCCGTCATGGCAAGAGCAACTCGCATCGCTCTCCCTCGCATCAGTGTGATCGACGGAGATCTGACCCGCGCGATCAACTTCTGCTTATCACATTAGCGCGTCCCAGATGCGCGGATGCTTTCCATCCGCGTGTACGAGCGACGGTAGCCTACATCATCCTTATTATGATACAACCTTGATCGTAAATTCTTAGCACAATGAACCTACTTCGTCGTACACATGTCGGCGATCTCACCGCGGATCAAATTGATTTCTATGGATTAATAGGGGACGCCGCCGTCGTCGCCGCCGCCGCTGAGCCACGATCCTGAAGAACACCTGACGGAGTGGCAGTAACGGGTTTCTGAATAGCCGCCGCGACTTCCTACACATGGTGTCCACGCGTCGGTCCTATACTTTGCGGTAGAATGGAACTCGTTGATCGGAACCCGCCGGTATCGACGTCCTTTCCATTCACGATGCTCTCTTATCGCGCAGCGGCGGCAGCGTGCGACTATGCATATACAGTGTGTGTAAAAGGTATTCGTACGCCCTTTAAAATAGAATAACTTTTCTATAATTGTACCAAACGACCTGATTTTTTATAATCAATTAGAAGCATTGGTTTTGCATTGCAAAAAAGATTTTCCAAATAATTATGATTCACAAGGTTACATGCAAAAATAAAAAAGGCATTTTTTAAAACTTCTATTTTAGCCCTTAATGAAAATTTAAAATATATGTTTTGTAGATCTAGGTTAGTTATACACATACTGAAAGTTTCATCGAAATCGGTTGACGCAGGAAAAAACGACACGCCTCGGAAGATGAATAATTCTGTGGATTTTAAGCAGAAACTGATCAAAAGTCGTGTAGAACTAAGATTTTCACAATTTTTAACCGCTTGTAGCTCGTGTGTATGGTAATCTATTACTATAGATCTACAAAACATATGTTTTAAATTTTCTCTAAGGACCCAAATAAGAAAGTTCTAAAAAATGCCTTTTTTATTTTTGCATGTAACCTTGTAAATTAAAATTATTTGGAAAATCTTTTTTGCATATCATTTCGCAAACCAATGCTTCTAATTGATTATAAAAAATCAGGTCGTTTGGTACAATTATAAAAATGTTATTCTATTTTAAAAGGCGTACGAATACTTTTTACATTCACTGTATACACGTCGGTATTTAATATTTAACTGACACTGACTACTTTACATTACTTCATAAAAATGACAATTTTTGCTATAATTTACATTCAAAGAAATAAATTCGTTCAATAATTCCTCGGAGCATTTTTACAGTCTCAATAAACGAAAAATAAAATCAGACAATCAGACAAACAGACAAACAGACAGACAGACAAACAGACAGACAAACAGACAGACAAACAGACAGACAAACAGACAGACAATCAGATAGACAAGAAAGCGAGCTAATAAAAACGTGGTAAAAAACACAACCCCCCAACCCTAGTGTTAAGAGGGTCTTTCGGTCTAAACTGCCCTTTTGTACGCCTTCGGAAAATGTTAACTCATAATGTACATAATTTTCAACTAAAATTTGTTTCATGGTTTTTTCAGATTTTTTAAAGAACCAAAGAAAGGATGAAAGACCCATCTTTACCATTTTAGAGTATCATAAAAATGTTTACAGTCTAACGGTTAAGTATTTTCGCCTGAAAAAATAATATCACATGGTCCAGACAATAGAGAATATGTATGCGCACTTTCAATGCGAAACAATTATCCAATTTCGTTGGAAAAATGTTGAAACGGGGCCTATAAAATGACGCTCTAGACCAGAAGACCCCCTTAGCTGCAAGTGTAGGTGCAAGCTGCATTCACGCAGCTGCATTCACACGGTCGAATGACCGGCGCGTGCAGTGCAGTCCGCGTAATACGCGGCTGCCACGCAGCCTTCACCCGAGAGGATCGGTACAAGAGATGGACATACCGCACGCGATAATTGCTCATCGTCGCGCCGAGCCGAGCCGAGCAAAGCGGAAAAGTGCTGAGCAGTGCTGAGCAGAGCTGAGCAGAGCAGAGCGGAGTCGAGAAAGGTTGCCCTCTCCGCCGCTGCCGCGCAGACTGCGATCACTGGGTCACATTAACCGTTAATGTTAACATAACCGATCCCGATCGCGGTGAATGGATCGTAAAGTCAATTACGCGCTCGGTTACGACTCGCACGAATCTCCTCGCGCGCGCTCGTGCTACGGCCACGCTCGTTTCGTTCTCCGTATTCTATTCGATTTACCGAGCTATAAATTCTTGGCCAACTCGACTCTCGGAGGCAACAGTTTGCGGCCGAGCACATGGAAGCCGAAGGTCACCGCCGGTTAGGATATTAGGTGATTCGGTTCGTTCACCGGATGGAATTAATGGTCTATTCCTGTCGACCTATCGTAGTTTTTGATAGCGTCACGACTTTCTTATTACAATTGCCGCGCGCTGATAGACGCCGGTAATTATTATTGTGTCGCGGTCCCATAGCTTCCTTCCGAACGGTACTCAACGGTTTAGAAGCGTTTTTATTGTGAGCACACTCGGAGAGCTATTAACAGTTTTGGCAGTTTAGCGACCGACGGATTTTTCCTTGCGTGACGGGGCAGATTGTTACGAACTAATTCGGTTTAAAGGCTTGTTCGTTATAGGATGTATAGAAACGTAATAAAAATTTGAAAAATTGAACCAAACGATTTTTAAACTTTTTAGAGAATCTAGAAGGCTTTCACGATGTGCGAAACAATTTTTTAATGACTGTTAGCCGGAATCGCGGAGGATTACAGTTAATTAAAGTTTGCTTTTTAATTAATTGTATAGAATCGTGCCTCAGTTATTAAATATCGAAATTATCATTTTTCCAATTAGGCAGCTTAGCAACGATTTTCCTACGAATTATTTACTGCACCAGAGAATACTATACGCGCAAATGATTTTTTTTAATTCGACTCGGAATATAAACGCCCGACGGGCAACCTAAGAAGGAAGTATGAGCGGATTAGTTGTATTGTTCACTCTAATCGCCATCCGTGTAGGAGAAAATATATCCATTAGCGCACAATCATAATTAATCGTTCATATCGGCGAATCGAAACGATTTCTGCTCCTGGAACAAGTTTGTCCACCGCCACCGTGGTGTATATCTAGTGCCTGACGATCGGAATCTTTCGTGGTTTTTACGAGATCCGACGGCAGTGACGGTTTCGGAAGAAGTTACCGTTGACTCTGGTGACACTTATAAATTACGGGGAGATGTGAAAATTAACGACTGCTGCCCCGGAGCCGGCATCGTCCACTGCGGGAGATCTACGAATCTTTCTACGACGATATACATATGTTCGTCGTGCATTCCACGAGTGATTTGCTCGCCGCGAGACCCTGAGAAGCTGCCCAAGTACGCACACGGTACACCATAATCGTGATTTATAGTTGTAATCCAAAAATTTTTCTTGATCGTCAAACATATTATTAATAGCTCCCGCTGGTGTACAGCCATTCTTATGTGTAGATTTATCACAATCGTGACTGTCATTCAAATCCTTGCGCATCCATTCTTTTTCACATTTTTCACATTATTGATTTTAATACAAATTGCTACTAAACAATTCCCATTTGGGACTGAAACTGCATCTTAGAAATATCGAGATTTGTGAGAATTAACCCTTCACCGTCCCCTCTATAATTAAAAAATTCTTTCATCACTAATCGTCTTCACGTTTAATTAATTATAACTCGATTACACTCGATTTCATATGAAAAAAAAATAAAAACGTTCATATGTAACGAAAGCGTCCCAGATCAGATGAAATGTTCCAATTCTAGAAGCAAAAAGCTTGCAGTGAGCTCTGTTGCATTATTTCCAACTTAGAATAAATACTTGCTTAACCCCAATACCTTGCAATTAATGCAGAAAATATTTATGTCGTGTAAAGCTAACAGCGCAGCCCGCGCCAGAAATTTGCACGAAGATCTAATCCAAAGATTCATACGCTGTAGCAGAGGAGGAAAGAAAAAGTCGAAAGAAAGGCGTCCGGTTTTTTGGAAAAATTCCTGGGCAAGCGGATAAAGTGGGTGGTTTACGGCGTCTTAACGTATTCGGAATTAATGGTCGTCGCATTAAAAACAGCACCAAAGCAACGCCGCGCCGGTGCGTCGTAACTAAGGCGATCAAGAGATTTCCGCGGCGGCGAGGCCGTCCGCGATTATTGCCGAAGACAAATCACGCGAACGACGTGCGTGCACGCTCGCGCACGTCCGGTTTCGTTCGGCGGATGTTGGAATCGATGAAACAGAAATCGTCTGGGAAACAACATTGTCTAGAAAGGATGCCAACGGGGAAATGATTAGCGTGGGATCTATTGCTGGGTCCCAGATAGTGGCAACCCGGAGACACCGTTACAACGATACGCGGCACCACGGCCAGGCCCTTCGAAGCATTCTAGCTACGAAACATCCCAAGAATGTCTTACTTGCCTACCTTTCAGACAGTCCCCACGGAAATCGCCGCGCACGTACGTCCACCATCATGCACGCAAGATATGTTCCACCGGTCCCGGCGTTCGGTGTTCTCGATTTTTCAGCCCCGCAGCGAATAATCATGCCATTCTGTGGGAATTCTATCAAACAGCCGCTTACCTCCAGGTGATCGATCGACGGATCTTCGGTTAATATTACAATTTACCGCACGCTGGTCCATCATCCAATATCACACAATATCTATTAACCCTCATCCGTCCCTCATTTCGCGAACTGAATCTGTCCCTCGGTGTCAAATTGACACAGTGATAAAAAAGATCGAGAAAATAACAAGCCAAACAGTTACTTTTCCATGTCTTTTTCATTCAAATTGATGAGTTAACATTTACATCTTAGGTTTTTGCGGTTATATGTTTCGCATTGAAAAAATAAAAGTCACCAAGTTTCGGACAAATTTACCTAGAAATAACAGAAAAGTATAACTTATTTCGGGAAAGCTGTATCAAATTGACACGAGGGACGGATGATGGTTAAAAAATTTAAAACATTTCTTTCCTGTGAAAGAATCGTTGCTTGGATCGCTGGATTCAACGAAGTGCGCTTTAAAATATTTCTATTATGCTAGTTTATCAATTTAATATTTTAGATCGATTTTGTTTCACTCGATGTTTATAAAAGTTGGGAGATCGATGGACAAGTCTTGCTATTTATTAACACTATTTTAAAAATTGATAGCTCATGCTCCTATCAAATGTTGTTCAAAATTTGCTTATCGAAGCAAATTATAAATTATAATACATTCGACATAAATTTCAATAATTGGATCATAACAACAGTTTACATCGGTAGATTAAATACATTCGCATGCCATAATTACTATTAATATTAATATTTTAGATCGATTTTGTTTCTCACGATGTTTATAAAAGTTGGGAGATCGATGGACGAGTCTTGCTATTTATTAACACTATTTTAAAAATTGATAGCTCATGCTCCTATCAAATGTTGTTCAAAATTTGCTTATCTAAGCAAATTTAATATTTTATTTCCGTCGACATAAATTTCAATAATTGAGTCATAACAACAGTTTATATCGGTTAGTTTAAATACATTTGCATGCCACAACTATTAAAAATTGTGGACCGGTAAAAAACAGAATGATTCATAATAATATATCTACATCTCGTCTCCATCTTTACTTTTTCAAAAGAAACGAAAGTAAACGCAAATTATTAAACGTTCCACCGTTCGCAACGGAGACCGAAAGACCGTGGTTTCTCACGTCACAGTAAGGCATGGCAAAACCATACTGCGAACTATAATACGCGAGAAAGACGAGAACAGTTACGCGGTAATAATAGTAGTAACGAAAATAATAGGATTAATGGTGATTAGCATTCGAGACAGGATCCTGCAAAAGCTTGAGATAGTAACTTGCGTACTCGTGAACTAGTTAATGAGCATTCTAATTAATACAGCCTATAAGATTACGGAGATGATCTATATGTCAATCAATTCTGCGGTTAATTCACTGCAAAAGAGATGCAAATGATGCATAAGCATGTATGTAGGTCGAATTATGAGTAATTATAATTAGTCAATTAACACTTCCGGATTGTGCGAGAGAACGCATTGTTTTGTAATAATGTAAGAATTCCTTTGAAGTTGATTTTTAATTTCACTTATGGCTTGGAAAATCTCATTAACAAACATGATGCACGCATTTCCTTCTTGTGAGTGGAATGCTTATGGAAGGTAACGGGTGTTCGGCAATTATGAAAATTTAATAAACATTTTTTTATTGATACATCAATGAAAATTCTACTTCTAACTTTAAAAAGGTTCAAGTTGTCTCAAAGATTAATACAGTGTCATAATTTACTACATAAAATCAATTTCCCTTGATTTTTATGGAGTGATCAATGGAAATGTGAACTCCCAGACACGCTGGAAAAAAGAAGCTCCGAGAAAACTCGGCCATTTCTCACTCCCATTATTTCCCGCGAACTTCTGTCAGAGTCCCGGGGAACTTCCAATAAACTTCAGGTAATTATTTTTCACATTCCCCGGTGGGAGGAAAAGTTTAGACAGTAATAAATTCGCTCAAAGGAGGCTTCAAGCCAACGTTTACGCTCGAAAGAGGTAAAAGTGATTGTGAATGATTGGTCCAATCGTGTGGAATAAATTTGAATAATTTATAATGCGACTTAAAATCCTGAATAGAGCGTAATGCCGAAAGATTCATGCGATCATAAACTTCTCCTCGTCAGAAGATTGCAGGCGTAACTTTTTCCGGCGGACCTTAATCTGACTGCCATTCGCGTGATTTTACGGTGTGCTCGTGCCTATTAGGTTCACCCTGGACCGTCGCGATGGTTCTGGTAGGATAAGCACGGCACGATAGTTCTTCACCGGCGGCCACGAGTCATTAACCAATCAGTGGTAATTGTTTGGCATTCGCTAATGTAAATTCAGATCGAAAGCAGGCGGAGGCGTGGCTCGCTACAGGCGTCGCGTCGCGGCTGCGTTAATTAGATATGCCCCGCAAACAGAGCATTCGTAGTATCCCATCATCACGGCGAAAACCGCACACGTAGACTCGCGAACGTAACTGACGTCTATCGCTCGAAAATCCGCAATCATTTATGCGTACAAGGCAGGGCTACATGCAATTTTAATTAATTCGCTTCCCACGGTAGTCCCTGCCACTTATTTTGTATTGACAAATGTTGTTCGTCCCACAACACGCTTAATTAGCAGAGGAATTAGTCAATGTATCGACAAAACTACTGAATAAAATCTTGCTTCTCGTATTACAGAATTTTTCACTGTATGTACAAATATTCATTATTCAAACTGCATGATAAGAATATATGCAGTAGTCTTTAATGAATTGATCAAATTGTACAACATAATGGCCTGAACTAAATACTTAAATCATTCCTCTGGTTAAATTAGAATCTCTTGAATAGATTAAATGATCATTAGAAGAGTTGTATTTCTTGTTGGCAATCGGTTTTTGCATGAAGCCGTTCTTTCCGGGATTTAGTACCGTCTGATCACTGCATACCGTTTCTACTGTGTCGTAAACGTGAAGCTACATAGCTCCAGCCTTTATACATTTATTTTTCTTGGGAACAATGAACGTTCACATTTTTATTCTGCATTCTTAATTTAGTGTTTCCATAGAAAAAACTTATCTTAATCCTTCCTGGAAACATCCTTAATTTGTCATTACCATAAAAAAAGAATTACTTCGTGCACACATGTAACAGTTATAGTTACAATGTGTACTATTAATTTGAATAGCTAGAAACATCTCTCTTTGATCTGAATACGACAGCATGTTTATTTTTGCAAATATGCTTATCTCGGGAACCAAACAAATAGAAAGCTTGGAATCTAATTATATACATGTAGAAACTCGAGGTAATAAAAAAGATAACACGATGTATATTTGCATATTTCAATTTATTAAACTATATCGATAAGCCCCGCGCGCGAGACTTCTTATCGAGGAGTAATCAAGTCAGTACTAAAGACACTTTATTTTCTTGGCTTCTATTAAGACTTCTTAATGGCTGAGTTTATGGCGCGTACATCTGGCGGACCGTTACCTTCGGCTTCAAGGCGGCGAGAACGGAATCAGTTAGTCAAATTTGTTTCTAACCGCGAAAGTTTGCTGGCCACGCACAGATGTGTGTCCCGGTGGCCGAGCCGGCTGTCCACCTGCACAGATTCAAGTATCATAAACCCGGGATGGAACGAGCCCAGTGGCCTTGCCAGATGTGCACAAGGTGCAGCCGAATCTCAGCCACTCTGTATACACACTCCCGACTTTTTAATTGCCAACTATTTGCAATCGCAAGCTGCGCGCACACTGATTTGCTAATTGACTCACCGGACAGTGAATCGCATCAAAATTCAAGCCCCTTTAAAATACTTGCTTAACACTTTATCTACCGGAAGCCTGTTAATAGGATTTTCAATAATTGTGCTGTGCCAAACGAAAGAATAGAAATTTTCTTTTACATTGCAATCTTAAATGAAACTATTAGATAACATTATTGAGGGTGACTTGTTAGTTCACAATGAAAATTGCTGTTCCTATTGAAGGTTCCATTAAAAAGTGTTTAGCCATGTGCCACAGATTTTTCAAAATTATGCAATAATCACCGGTCGATGATGTGTTAAGATTGGACAGACCAACTTGAATTTTTTGAGAAGTAAGAACAATTAGTTTACTGACGTGAGAAACAGTTTTAGAAAAGTTTCTATGTTATCTGGGCCTGTATTGAAAATTTAAGAAACCGCGTTTGGCAATTTGGAAACTATTTTTACAAAATTCCTTTCCCACGTCATATAGTAAACTAATTGTTTTAACTTCTCAAAAAGATCCAAGTCGATTTTGCGTGATCCGCAGTCGTATTCCTCGAGTTCTACAGGATAATCGTATGTTATCATTATCTAATATTTTTAAGAAATGATGCAATATAAAATTTACAACTCGCAAGTTGAGAGAAAATAGCTCAAGGTGTGGTAGATAGATGAAATTTTAATTGATTGCTAATTAGTGTCAGTTTTCTATAAACATAAACGATGTAATTTTTTATAATCTCCCTGTTAACGATGGTCGTTTTATGCACAACGTTCGCTAGCAACTAAATACGCCAGTGCAACAAATTACTACGTAATCAATTTATACTAACATGTACATTCTTACAAGATTTTTTGTAATACCGACGTACGCAGATCATAAAATAATAATTGGCACTAAAATACAGTATACTAGTATCTTCAATAATATTTTTACTGATGTACCATTTATGACAAAATAAGAAGATACGAAATGTAAATAAACTCTTAAATATTTTAGTATTGGGTTCTACTGCGTGTGTTTACGCATTCTTTTATAAATTGTAAAATCTAAAATACAGGGTGATCTGTAACTGATTTTACATTAAAAAAATAAGTCGATTTTTCAAAATTTTATTTAACGATGCTGTCACTATTGCCTTTAATGATCTTCTTCAAATGTTCTACAAACTTATTCATCGCGTTATTGCAGCAGTTCTTGAAGTTGCTATTTGCAATAAAGTTTGGCACGGATAAAAATAGATAGTAATCACAAGGTAACAGATCGGGGCTATAAAAAGAGTGAGATAAAACTTTCTTCGCTGATGTATTTCCAATTTTAAACTCGTAAAGCGAGAAAGCACGAGCTTTTAACTGCTCGCTACCCATCTTTAACCTCGTATAAATAAGGGAATGTTGGAGCAATTGAAAGTTGCACATCACCGACATAAATGCAACTTTCTGTTGCTGCAAACTTTACGCATTACGCGTGCGCAAAGTCGCCAGATCAGGGAAATTGGCTTGAATTGTGGAGAAAAAGTTACCTTCCAGTACCGGATTAGTCACGTGATACGTCACGTGGCCGGGCTGTGTCGGGAGCGTGGGGGAATAGTGTCGTAGAAGGGGAAGGTAGAGGCAAGTTTCAATCTGGTGACTCTGTGCATGCGAATTATCGACTTAAGGGAGTAGACTCGTTTTTCCAGGATTGCAAGGGTGCGGGATACGCGTTCTCATTTCTCGATAATACAAAAATGGGGTTTTTCAGTAGTCAAAAATGCTAGATGAAAGATCGATCTAGACCGCTATCGCCCTCAAAAGTCCTATTTTTTTGTTTATGAGGCGTAATTTGCATTATTTGGAAGCATACAACTGCAGCTATGAAAATAGCTACATGCTGCCGAATAATGCAAATTACGCCTAGCACTTTTGATGGCGACAGCGCCCTAGATCGATCTTTTATCTAGCGTTTCTTACTACTGGAAAACCCCATTTTTGTATTATCGAGAAATGTGAACGCGAATCCCGCATCCTTGCAATCCTGGAAACGAGTGTACCGCCTTGAATTAATTTCTAGGAAGAAAACCGTAGTTTTTTCGATACCTAATGAATATGTAAAGTGTCTTACTATTAAGTCCAGCACTGTAATGGGCCATTACAAATTTCGCGATCGGCTTTATCGTCGCGAAATCGCCTCAACGCCGATTCCCAAGCATATTTGCGGTTTCGTACGGTGCCTGTCGTCCAACTTTTTGTCGGATTAAACGCATCGGTTGGCCGAGCCTTTCGATTGACAGCGATCGGCTTACAGCCTCGTTTTCATAATGACCGGGCAGACGCGATGATACCACCGCTTCGAGCGATTCTTCTACGCCTACTATCGATCCTCTAACAACGAACACTTCGTTCACAACACTTCAGTCTCCGCTCAACAGCTTTTTTCACTTATGTCTCCCGGAGCATCTGACGATCCATCATTTCTTCCTACGACTGGTTCTTATTTATCTTTTTTCTCTCTTTTTTTTGACATCGTCCAGGATAAAGCAGAAATTTTTTTGACAGATTTTAATCTCGTCGGGGCACAGTTTTTGTCAAACTCCGGGAATTCAACTGTATTATGTAGAAACATGATCAGACGAACCGACCGCTGTCCAACTTCCTCGAGCTCTTTTTTTATTGGCCTGAGTTCTTTGATCGTCGGCTTTCGGTGCGATCCATTAACCGTATGAACGATACAGGAGTCCTTTTTGATTCACGATTACCAGGTTGTAAAGTCCGAATGTCGGTTTTAATTGCCTTTTTAATGCGATGCTCATTCTGTCCTCGGCGCGGACCCGTTAAATACTCAAGAGTCGACGCACTGTTTGTCGAGTCCCTTTCGTTTTTAGACCTGGCGCGGATGGACCACCATTTTTATACGACTCAAATTTTGTGATACACCCAACTCTTTTCACACGATTTTCAAATAGCACGATCAAAATAATGAAGAAACATAAGTACATACAGTGAGAAGAAATCGTACATCAATTTTTAAGTCATCGTTGTAAAGGTGAGGCGTCAATATTCAAGTATGTGGACGATTAATTCAAGAAAAAATATTTTTTCATGGTTTTACAGAGGTTTCAATTTACAGCATTTCTGAAGAAATTGGTCTTCATTCACTACCACATTTTGTCGTCAATATGTTCACTTTTCATACAAAAAGCATACACGACAATTGAAATGACCTCAAAATGATAATAAACCTTCTGGCTATTCATACATTTGCATTCTAAAATCGAACTCTTCATATGCAGCAATATAAACACGTGAAGTGTCATATTGCTTTGTCCAGCACTGTAGACAAATGCTGCTAACGCTAGCCGAAGAGACCTATCGATTCTCGCAACTATGAAATGCTGAAACGACCGGTGGCTTTATGAATGATTACTGGGAACAGGTTTCATTCCCGGCGCGCGATCATTATTTCATTTTTACCTCGTTGTCGTTTACGTCCCCCGTACGCCAGTCCCTTAACGCGGACGATCAATTGCTCGTTATTAATTTTCCCGTATTATGAAATTGAAACCTTGAATCGATCAGACGAGCGTGCCTGCGATCCTCGATACTGTGCGATTGCCTTTGCATATTTATTGCCGTGTAATAAGATGCGTAACCGGGCAAAAGCAAACGCTCGGTCTCCCATGTAATTACGATTTCCTATCGTTCGTTTATTCGCGCCCGACGGGCGATACGGATCGCTGGACGAGATATTGTTGCGCCGATGTACTGGTCCCGCTCGTTGATCATAGATCTCTACTGGTACAAAACTAGCATTAGACCCACGCTCCGAGGGACAGGGAACCGGCCGAACCGGACCGGTAACCCATCGCTTATCGATTCATTAGCGACTTCGCGTTTCGACTACGTCCTAATCAACAAAGCATCGTCGGTAAGTAGGTTACACCGCGAAATCGGTTGCGCTTGTAATTCCTCTTCCCCCCTCTCACCGTTCCACAACGAGTAGGTTGTTCTGTCGAATAAAGACAACGCTCCTAACTATCTTCGAGGACTATCTCGCGCGATAAATCGGCGCAGCAGTTGATAATGATCGGCGGGTCAACGCTAATCGCGGATAGGAATAACCAGTATAGAATGCCCAACCGTGACTCGATGTTTCGGAGCTATTTATCTTATTTATTATGCTCAGATCGTGCTGTTTGTTCTCTAGCTATGTTGTACAATGAACACGATTTAATAGATTTATTGATGGCGTAAATCATTCCGGCCGCCATCGGGCCGGAAGCCATGGACGTCGTACAACGTGTTAAAGAAAATGGGCTAGGGATTTATGGGGAAGATAGTGGACACCGAGAGCAGGGGACAGATCATTGTCGTTTGTCAACTGGAACAATGAATTGGCTCTGTAACACTTTTGATGACATACATACGCATTTATCAAATTAATGTTCGGGTTATGTATCTTATCAGATATCTCATAAGATATCGTATAAGATATTTTAGCTGTTGAAATTATTTGAATTATTTAAAAAAATCTTCAGGCATCGTGAAGAAGTTCAAAATCCTTCAATATTGTGATAAGTTTCCGCAGCCCGAAGACCGAAATCATTTCTCACAATCCCCAACATATTCTTCCCTAACGAGTTTCCGAAAGTTTCCTGCAGCAGATTTCTAAGTGGACTGAAATTTTTCCATTCTTGATGCACGGTGCTAATTCCGAAGCAAGATTCTACAGCTTCGAGAAAGTTCGGAGAGCTCGGCGATTTTGAAAAATGCTCGAGGTCGCGCGCAACGTCGGACGTAATTCGGAGTGAAATTATAGCAGCAGTAAATTTCAGGCATGATAACTAGAACGCATCGGTGTTATCAGCGCGCGCACAATGTCAGGATAACATAGAGCCGCCTCGAAGTAAAAGCAATAATTTCGAGACTAATAATCTCGATTGCTCATAGTTAACCGATCTTGAGCGCAGCCGAGTATCCTGATTCCACGGAATAGATCGAGTACGCGTACACTCGAAACCCCATAACCATGATTTCTCTCAGCAAATCAATTTTGCGCTGAGACCTCCTTGGGATTCGAACCGCGACCTGGCAGACGGTGCTCAGTTAATTTGCTCGCTAGACCATGCGCTGCTCGGATAAATTAAAATAGATCCGGCTGCCGGCTCGTAACCGGCAGCTCTTAACGCCGCTGCTAGATTTTTCCGAAATCGAAACGAATTTCTTAACGAGGCCCATTTGTCTTTGCAGAGAAGCGTATCTCATCGTGAGAGGCTGGGACCTCCAGGATGCCAGGGGTGTGGAGGTTGCTACGTATGATGATCTATATGGTAAGTGGTAGACCAATTAACAAGCATGCCAGCCAGTTTGATTGAATCGTTACAATCGGGAACTATGTTACACATCTTCCTAGATATTTCTTCAAATTTTGACTCAACTATCCTTGTTCGTTGATCAATTTATTTGGCATTTCATTCTATTCAAAATAATCAAGGAATAAACTCTATTTTAACTAATTTTTGTGCTTTATCAATAACTCTATTTTTCCATATATGTGAATATATCAAATCCTCCTTAAGTACGTTTTTCTTTTGACAATTCTATCAGATGATTGGATAAGTTTGTGCCCGATTTGGAAATAAAATTCAATGGTTAAATTTCATAGTCACCATTCTTTTCTACAATTAGAAAAGATTGGTGACTATATAATTATTTTTTTTTACATTCCGCTATGCAGTACAGTTTGCGACTTCTATAAAAATCGGACACGAACTTATGCAATCATCGAATAAAAAGTGTAATTCTATATATTATTTTAAAGGTTGTATACAATGAAGAGAATTATATAAAAAGCAATTCATGATCTCTCTTAGGGAATGTTTTAATACGTATCTCTCGGATGGCTAATTGGGTCATTTTTAATTAGCCAATTAAAATGATTAGTTACTTATATTACATCCATTAATAAAATCGCCAGTGATTTTAAAGAAACAGGTTTAGAAATCTATAAACAAAAGATTGAAGCATACGAATTAGAGTAAATGTAGCCATCACGAAACCATCAGAAGCATTCGCCTCGCGAGTAAGATTGATTTATGATTCTCCTACACTCGTTGAACGTAAATAATATGCTTCCGCGAGTGCCTTGATCTTCGAGGAAGGTTTCACTTACGCTGTATATGATTACACCGGCTAATTATTATCCACCTCGCACCAACCAGCTAAATGCTATGAACCCCATGCGATCGAAGTGGCGTCGGGCACTATTGTGGCGGACGCGTTCGTGTATTTACTCCTGCCATAATGCAGGTACACAGACAGCGATACGAGCACGGATAGACCCACATGGAAAATGTAATTCAATATTGACCTAACGGTTAGCCTGCATGGGAAACGTCTATATAGAAATTTTAATTGCGATTCCAGCGAATAGGTATCGTACGCGGACCGGATAGAAACAGTCGGACTTCCCGGCCACTGACTTTACGCTCGAAGTGCAGCACTTGCAATGAGCTCGCGCCACATTGTTTCTTTTCCGGACATTCAAAGATTTATTACAAGCTTTATTAATAGAAACGGCACCTTATGGTGTATCCATTCTGATGTGTCTTTATCAATTGCAAGAATAGTGTACCTGTAATAGTGTATCTTTAATCATTTGACTGACTTGAAAACAGAGTTGGGCAAAAATTTTTGTTTCAATAAAATTTTTGCCCAACTCTGCTTGAAAATAATACAATAGAACATTCGTAAATTCTCCCGAAGCTTTCACTGTTTTATAAATTAATTACTGCATAAAATCCGCGATCTATTCATGGAGGAGCATTCGGTACTGCAGTTATTTTGTTGTTTCCTATCGCAGTATAATTGCATAAGCACTCAACTATTTCGGAGAATATAATTATTGAACAGCCTCAAAAAATATTATTGCTACCAACACATATGAATTTATTAAATCATTCTTAACCTGCCAGTATCTTCACGCACATTTGTGCAGAAAACACGAGCATCCGTTGCGGTATGATGTTTTAATCAACATCTTGATTGACCTGAAGATACGAAAGCAATTTGCACAGGTGGTAAAACTGTCCCAAAACCACGGGGCGCAACAATTTCAGAAATCCCGTGTTATCCAGCACGCTTAAAATGCCGGGACGCAAATCCGCAGCCATTACACGAGCCATTCGCACGGCTCACGGTCGGTTCAGTCTCTTATCTGGCAGGCCCTTCCTTTCGTCGGCCAATTAAGCCGTAGATCGTGCAGCGATTCGGCCACCAATTCCGATAATGGTAGCTATAATTTCAAGTATGTTTGCTGACGCAGCGCCCGTGGATCCTTTAATTAAAGGCTAACGGGCTTAGGAGTCAAACTCTAATAAGTAAAGGTACCGTTCAGAACGAGAAATCGCGAGAGTCCCGAGACAGCTGCGGCTGTCTGTCTCGCAGGGAATGCACGCGCGGGAGAGTGCATGGTGCATCTCGGCGACTCGCTCGTTCTGAAACTCGGCTCCCAACGAGAAATTCGTCATAGTTCGATGACAATGCGATGACGCAGCAGGAGACGCGGCAACTTACAAGCGGATATTGCCTACTCTAGGTACCGTTACGCCTGTCTTACGACCTTCTTTTCGCCTCCTCCCCGAGATGCACCTGCTTCCACGGAAAGTTATTCAGGATCCCAACCTATTGCCCCCACGACGTTATACAGGGTGGTTCGCTTGTCTTTGCCACTTCTCTGGAAACACAAGAACGCACTGGAGAAAATGATACATACTTGTAGTAAGAAACTGTAGCATCATACAACTTTCTTTTCTTCTACAACAACCTTAATCCAGATAATATATCAACATTTATAAATTCTTTTAATATTTCCGCGTTTCCACCCGCTGAAATACGAATGACTTTCGTTTTTGGCGGAAATTACAAGACCCGCAGATATTCGCAGGTAACTTTCTTACTAGCACATTCAACGCTACTTATAAGTGTGCGTTTGTGATTTGCAAGCAGAGCTGATAGCGGCGGCAGGGTTCTTAAACGGATATTGCTTTGGTTTGAGTTAGGTATTCCATCGTTCATTTTATTCTAAGATTTTTCTCGGAAATGCTGTGCATTCAAACGTCTGCGAAAACTTTGAAAAATTTTCTTCGTCACTGAAACCACTATGGACTTAAAAATTGAAGCTTCCTCTTTACAACAACACCTTAAAAATTGATGTACGATTTTTTAAAATCGTTTTATCGAGCTTTCAATAGGAGGTGTGCCGCCAACTTTAAAGTAGTATAAGTTACACCATGCTTTTGGTTCCACAAAACAGTGAAAACAAATCGTACATCAATTTTCAAGGAGTCGTTGTAAAGAGGAGGCTTCAATCTTCGAATCTATCACAGTTTTATTTACGAGAAAAATTTTTGGCTCCTGCAAAAATCTCGGTAATTTGCAATTACCGCGAAAAACGAACGTCGTATTTGTATTCAGCACACCAAAACGAGTAGAATGACGTGTAACAGGTGTCGAAGGCTTAGGGGAGCCAATTCGAAAGTCTCGCCGTATTATCGCGTTAAAACGAAACACACTACCGCGACAAACACTATTGCGACTCGCGGAGTGAGACCTCTTATTGCGGTCTCGCGCAGGAAACGCGTCGCCCCTTCGCGTGCTTGCTCCTTGCGAATTTATGCACTTCCGCGTCCATATTGTTCGCGCTCCGGGATTTATTATTCGTTCCGAGAAGGATCATACCCTTCCTACCACGGCGCACGCCTCGTCTCGGAAAAGTTACTCGCGGCTCTTTATACCCGCGTGGAATAACTAAACGACCGCACGATTGTCTCCAACTTTTAGATTAGAAATGACCGACTTGCCAACTTCCCGCGTTTACGGCGCACGTGAACGAAAGGAACTTATTTCTGGGCTTCGTTTAACGAGTCCTTTAATTGCCGGAGAGACTCTCTCTTTGAATGAAGCTGCCGCGGCTCAGTCGGTGTGCACGTGGACGTTTCCACACCTGTGGTCTGCGAATTGCATTGAAAGGTAATTTAAGTAGAAATTAGCATTTTATTAGTGACGAATTTTTGTAATTTGAAACAGAGGATTTAAATATTGTAGTACGCGGATTTTATGGATTTATGACAAAATTGGTAAAATACCAAATTGGGAAGACATTCTCGACTTTTTAATATTATGAAGAGAAAGTACAATTTTATTTCATTTCTGCTGCTTACAGTCGACTTGGAAAATTTGTATTTTGCAAACTAACCATTTTTTAATTCGATGGATACAGTATAACAATATTCACATGTTCAAAATATTTGATTTGTATTCACTTTAGTCATGAAATGTCCATTTACAAATGTATTTCAATTTTCACAAAAAATTGCAATTTCTTCGTAACGATCATACTCGTCACCCAACTGACTGAAATAATTCATCAAGATCATAAAACAGGTACATTTTTGCAACAGATCGAGTAATTGGATTAAAACATGCACGAAACATTAGGCACAATCGTTATTGCATAATATAAGTTGCATACAAGCAGAGAGGATTCCCGAGGAAGATTCGAAGAAGTATCTTCGGAATTCGAGGCACGCTCATTATTCCCTAGAAAATCCTCTGACAATCAATCGGGAAGAGCAGGGACATAGTCGGATGCTGGCCGACTATTCATGCGAATCTTTGATCCTCAAATAATAATGCGAGGCATCGACGGAGAAGTAAAACGACGATTTTCTAATATGAGCAACCGGCGGAATCTTTATTGGTATCCGCTCGATAGAACGTGGCACAAAGAAATAGAAGCTTGTCTTGTGCAGAGAGACGGTGCATAAGCGGGCACGGTGGAAGCTATTTCCGCGTGTCACGAAGAGTACAATCGGGCACAGAGACGGGCATTAGTATTCGAATGCCAGAAGAGCCACGATGGGAAACTCACCTACCGGCGTGCCTCACGTTCGAGTAACTCGGAATACTGATACATTCGCCGTTGTAACGAACTGCTGTGAAATCGTAAAGCCTGTATCCCCGCGAATTGCTCCGGTCTGGTCCGTGTAATATAAATATCGTTCGCCATTCATTTCACGTGCGGAAGCGCAAGCGTATTGTCTTGCGTTGATAAATAGCTGAGATAAAATCGCGACCGTCGCCGTTCCAAGAATTTTCCTACTTTTTTCTTCGACTGGACCATTTGTTATAGTGTGCGGCACAAATTCGAACCAGTTGCGTAGATTCGCATGGTAATAGCACGACAAATTCTTCCTAATTAATATCGTTAACAACACTGGAAGAATTTTTCTTTCACATTGGTGGTTCATGATAGATCCACCAATTTAGATTGTATAATCAAAGTTGTGCAAAATTAAAATGAATTTAGTCTTCTTTAGGAATTTCTTTAGGACTCGGTAAGATTAGTGCTAACAATAATAATAGCATCGCAAATAAATTCTTTTCTCCGTAGCCAAATCAGATGCAAAAAGAATTCATAGATATTTAGTATCACTAATAGCAATAGAAGAATTTTCTTTTCCATGACAGGTGATGCTTCAACGTCTGGTCCAGATTATGCTACTTTCCCTTAGAAAATGGTTTACAAGTAAATGCGATGTTAAACAGAAATTGATGAGTTAATTACGAGATTGTTGAATCTCTGCAGAATCTGATACTGCGGTACATAATTTAATTCCGTGCTGGTTGTCTTGAAACTAGTGGTAGAACCAAACAAACGAGCATTTTAGCACGTAGCACACTTTAAACATATTAACTCTTTCACAGTTTAGTCTGGCAGCGACTCGGACAAGACGGCGCGTCACGTGCCGTGTACTTATGTATTTTTGCAGCAGTAGCTACATTAGTACACGTGAATGAGCCTGTGAAAGATTTATACACGAACGAGCAAATTCTGTGGCATGCTACTCTATTTTCTGTGTAGCACACTGTGTTCCATCTTCGGGAAATGCATTCACTTAATTTTCATGAAAAACGATATGAATTATGCAGCAACAAATCAACAGACGTTCCTTGTTTATTTATTTCAATGGCCCATGAAAGCATCGAGGAACGAACGACAATTTTCTTGACTATGATAAAAATCAAATAAACTACAAACATCGACTTTACTGCGTCAGCAGTGCACAAATATTATTCCATAAAAAATAGGCCAATTAACATCATTATACTATTCCACGTCAGTTGAGGCAGAAGTATCAAAAGAAGAGCCAAATAGCCAATTAGAATCACAGTGCAAAAAATATTATTTCCACGATATATTAACGAGTCGACAGCTGCATTGTAACTATGTAACAAACATCCAACGAAGGACAGTGTCTTCAGAGAGGATGCCAACTATTTTTATATTGTGTTGATGCATAAATATGAAGACCAGAAATTTATGAGAGGGGCGTGAATTCTTTTATAAGGGTTAACCTAGCAATGTAAATCATCGGCCCGGGGTACGGACGAAGTGAATCTGCGTGAATCCTCATTTGCCTACAATCCCAGTGATGATCGTCTGAAACCGTTGTCCGCGGACTGTTCGATGCTCGATACCGGGAGCGACGAAGGCATGAATCGAGTCTCGGCAAGACTCGATGCCCGAGGAAAAACAAGGCTCGGTCCGCGACAGCACGTAGCTGGAGACGCACACACAGGCGCGTCCCGGGCCGGTGCGTATGCCAGGTGCGTAATCATTTCTAATGAAACGTTGTCATTTAACAGTGCGATTGTAAGAGCGCAGAAACTTGTTTTCACTTGCGCGAAAAACGGCAACCGTTAATGCAGCGGTAAAGACGCCTCTCCCGTTACAGCATTGCTTGAGCACCGGCGACGTACGCGCGGGGAACACCTTCCTTCAGCGACGCGCTCTGCTCAGCCTAGCGAGCTAACGCGTACGTGTCGCGGATTTTCTGCGGCTCTCATTCTTCGTGTGAGTGGACGCGAGTTCGAGGTAATACGCCCAAAGACGTACCTGAAGAATGCACGCAGAGCAGAGACATTTCTAGAAATCCTCGGGACAAACACGCCTAATCTCCCACGGCCTGCACCGGGGCTCCGCGAGGTCTCCTACCATCCGAGGTTCTAGGATCGCTGGCTCTCGACAGCCGTGACACTGTGTCGCCTGCGAAAAAACCACCGCCACCGTAACGAGAATATTACACCGACTTCGAAATTCCGGCTGTTCAAGGAATCCACCTCCCATAACGCCGCGAATTCTGACCTACCCTAATCACACTGAAGACCCATTTATCCTCAAAAATACTCCAAATTCAAACGTCTCCAAAAACCTCCGCAAATTTTTCTCGTAAATGAAACTGCCACAGATTTCAAGATTGAAGCCTCCTCTTTACAATGACTCTTTAAAAATCGATGTACGATTTTTTTTCGCTATTTTGTAGAACAAAGACAACGAACAAGTTCGATCATGTAAAACCCCCATGGTCTAACTTGCACTACTGTAAAGTTGGCGGTACACCTCCCATTCAAAGCTCAATGAAACGACCAAAAAAAATCGTACAACAATTTTTAAAGTGTTGTTGTAAAGAGGAGGCTTCAATCTTTAAATGGATGGTAGTTTCATTTACGAGAAAAATTTGTGGAAGTTTCTGGAGACGTTTAAATTTGGAGTATTTTTTAGGAAGCTTCAATTTTTAAGTCCATAGCGGTTTTGGTGACGAAAAACATTTTACAAAGTTTTCGTAGACGTTTCAATGTATAGCTTTTTCGACAAAAGGTACCTTCAGTTTTTCACATGGTCTATATCATGGAAAAAATTCTTAGAATAAAATGAACGATGGATTGTAAAACTAGAGGTTTCTAGCTTTAAAACGAGTCACAATTTGTTGTCGTGCGATCATTGTTTACGAAGTTATCACTGTGTGAATATAGGAAATTTTTCGAAAATCTGATATTCTAAGATATATATTTAATAGTTTAATAGTTATTTAATAGTTAATCTAATAGTTAATCTAATAGAGATAGCAAACCACGGACAAACTGAATCTCCATTGCTCATAAATAGTTCGCACTAAAAACTCGAATAACGGGGCACTTTATATTCAATCTGGATAGCTATGTTTCGGTATTTTATGCGATAAATCGATGGTCCGCATAACTCGATGGAATCTATAAGACAGATGAGATCGCCGAAGATTAAAGCGCAGCCATAGTCGGCTAGGTCTTACGATTAAAGGATACAATCTAAGTTTCACGGCGCAGCGTGCCAGTGTTAAGCGAATCTGATAATATAACAGGATGGTAGAGGCCTTCAGTATAGTTACCTAGATCTGTATAATCGTTATAAAAATTTTACGAGGTTAGTGACGCTCTGATAATCAAGACTCCGCTCACGGTGGAGGAGTATCCTGATTGTGAATTCTCTGCATCTATGGCGCCTGTACTATATATGTACAACATCTATTATATTCCCACTGGATGAAGTAATTACGGGATGAGAGAATTGCCGACTTGTATTTTTTTAACCTGATACTTCGGATAAGTATAGAATAAATATAGATAATGGGGTATTTACATTCTTCGTGATACGCTTCGGAAAATGATTTTACGGGATAAGTGTAATTAAATTGAAGAAAGTAGTGTATTGCGAGTATGGAGAGGTAATTATGGGACAAGTTTGCAGGATTGCAGTACATAATGCTCTTTGAAGTAGTCTGTGAATTGGGATCGTGTTTAGTAATGTGTGCGAACTCCAAATGGGATCAATGCAATTTGTTGAGACATCCGTTCCTTTCCTTTTGTTATTTCAACGTTATCATAATAATTGTAAGGAGATTTTGAAAAATTTATTTTCGCGAGACAGAATATCACTATAACATTTATATATTATGTTACTGGACACAGTCTGGTAAAAGTTAGTTGATTATTAATCCTCGTACACTGTTCAGGATACCTTGGCAATGATACCTTAAATCACTTATGAACAAATGTTATAATATGTTTCATTAATACCATGCTTCGTTACATCTCAATATCGATCGGGAACGAGTTAGAGAATCCAATTACCAGCACTTTTATGAGTACACGAGGATAATGATACAGACACGCAAGGTACCTGTTTTTACACTCCCCATAAACAGTGTCAATTAAATAGTTAATAGTCGTGATCAATTACGGATTCGGAAAAATCCGATGCAATGAAAATCGATTGAGATTAACACTTAAATCGAACGCGCTTTGCTTATCTGTGTTCCATCGCGTTAAAGCGATCCCTATTTTATGAATCCATTTCCGCAAGAATGCGAGACAACTTAAGCATGCCTCGAAGAGGTAGTTAACAACTGCTGTAATAGATGCGGTATCGTTCATTACACGTACCGTTCAATGCATAGGAGGTTCCCTATCGTGAATCTCGAAGTTATTATCGTGTATACACCCACTACAAGCCACGCTACGTGCGCTGCGGCGGAGGCAGTGCAACACACCATGAACCAACGAAAAAAAAAAAAGAAAAAAGAATGACAGTCTTTCAAGCGGCTTCTTGCCAACGAGCAGAAAACGAACGAGATGCAAATCACGTTACGGCTACAAAACCACTGGGCACAAGACCTTTTCGCGGTTGTATCTCCCAACAAAGCTCCTTAAGGGTGAGATATCTCCGACGGTATCCGCAATTTCGTATATCTTTATATTGTAACTGCGGCCATAACTGTCTCATTTCACTTATTGTACATCGCGCCGGCAATATAGTTGTAGCTACGATGTATTACGCGATTACAGCTTTACGATCGACGGAGACTGTAAAAATGTCCGGCGATTTTTACGGACACCATCTCTCGATCCGCAACTTTCCTCGATCCTTGCTCAGGCTTCTCATTAAATGTTTCGTCGCGAATAGTGTACTATAATCTTCCAGATGTAGCCGAGCAATTCAATATTCCATTAATTCAGGAATTGTTGGTTCATTTCCAAACGTTGAAGAAATTTATAATTTTTATTATTATCATAGTGCTTCACTGTTTTTATATGATTCATACTTTCGTACTCACTTTTCTAAACTTTTGTAAACTCAATCATGGAAATGATTTTCGAACTCTTTTAGAGACGTTTCAATTTTGGAAAATTAATCTCCGCAAGGTAATGTGGGTGTTCTCAGAGACCTCAGCTTCAGATTTTTGAAAAGAATTTTTATACGAATGAAATTAAATCTGTTCGTTTACTTTTTATCCTGTGTTATTCTTTATCCCAAATTTATTAAAAACGAGGCTATTTATAAAATTGCAAGGGTTAATATTTAGTACTCATTTAGAATGACGTTCCGAAACAAGTAAGGAACTGTCTCCATAACACGATACTCTACATACTTCCGATCGCAGTATTCCACATACACTTCCCGAACCATCAATTTAGTAGGTCAGCGGCATGCTGATAGCCATCCATCTTGCGATTTCACGCTCGATAGTTTAATGAAATCACGGCGGGATGCAGCAAGATACCTACTCCGAACAGATACAGACATAAACCACGAAGAATTTCCAAACTCGTAATAAATTTTGACACAATGGTCTGACCGCCGTTGACGGCCGCTATAACGAGTGATTTACGCGCGCAACTTTCGGACGGCTGAAGGATATTCATAGAAGAGTGCCGCGCGAACGGGAGCCAGCTGGAAAGATGTAAGAGTCGTTAAATTCATGGTTACGAAAAAAAAATTAAAAAACGGAGCAAACCGATAGCCCTGACATCTTATAAATTAATGAGTATACTTGGCCCTCGGGGTTGAACGTGGCCACTTAACCCTCTGCAGTCGGAAGTGTATTTTCTTGTTTATTTCAGAAATTGCTGCAAAATTGTATAATTCGATTATATTCCCAAAGGTAGCTTTGCTAGGCTATGTAGAGCAGCTAAGAAGTTGTAGTATCAGATATGGTGTATTCGTTGGGTTGTATTTAGGAAGTTAGGGATCTTAGCTAAGTTTTTATTGAAGGATCTTTTAAAAAATCCGTTGCAAAATTTATGAAATAATCGACGGTGGGTAAGGGTCTAGCCACGAAGTTTAAAAGATGATTGCTAAGAGGGCTGGTATTAAGCATTTATCTCAAAACCATCAGCCCGCATGATTTGCATGATTATCACATTACAGGCACATAAAATTTCTAACACGTCCGTTTGAATGTGCAGGTGGTTGGCTTGAAGAGAGTCGGTAGCAGCAGCGACATTTGGCCGCTGGAGAGGCCAGAAGGGATGCCAGCCATACAATCCCTCGAAGTGATGTGCGGAAAGGATCACATGGATGTGCACCTCTCGTTCTCCCAACCCTTCGAGGGCATAGTCTCGTCCAAGGGCCAGCACGCTGATCCGCGATGCGTCTACGTCCCACCTTCGACCGGGCAGACTTTCTTCTCCTTTCGAATAGCCTACGCGAGGTAAGACCGTGGGATTCCCATTGATTCGCCGGACCGTATCTATCCAGTGGAACATCTTTATGGCCAGGATCTATACAGCATGACTTGCTCGCAGGATTTAAGGCGCGTGGAATCGTTCATGACCGCGATCGATCGCGCCTCGCTATTTATCGTTGCCTCTTGATAGCCCTGTTCACGACTTTATGATTCCAGATAGCGTGCAATTTGATAAGCTCTTCGGGCTAACTAGAAATTATTTGACGACCCAGTAATTGTTTCAGATTGGTTCCCTCGTCTGGATTCATTTGATGTTGATTCCTCCAATTAGAATAGATTACCAAACACTTGTTGCATGTCTTGAAAGATCACATTTTTTTTCGATGCAAAAAATGTGTTTCTTCGAATAATAATTAGTAGACTGTGGATCTTTATGCAAAATAAAAATGTTCTGCATTTATTGTGGGAAGCAGCAATAAAATAAAAATTGATTTCAATCCTTAATGACTTCGTTACATTAGAAACAACATTACGGTATTCTTAAATTTTTCTAATCTTTTAACCGTTTCATATTTCACTCAACCAATTTCTTTATAAATGCATCAAGATCCGCAGTCCAATAATTAGTTATAGGGAATGTAACAATGTAGTTAAACTCTGAAGTCAGGAACTAAACAACGTTTGCTCGTAGATGCGGTACCAAGCCGGACATGCACGGTCAGTTCTACGAGAACACCGTCGTCGTGCAGTATGACAAAGATCTGCTGGAGGTCTGGGACGAGGCCAAGCGATTGCGATGCGAATGGTTCAACGACTACGAGAAAACAGCCTCGAAACCGCCAATGGTCATCGCGGATCTCGACGTAATACAATTGGACTTCAGAGGTATACCTTCCCATTCTCTTGCTATCTTCACTCACTGTCAGTACCACCATCGTACGCTATAGATAAAATAAACACGACAAGATAGACAAACTAAGCAGAATCTTTCCACAAAAGTCAAAGAAAAACCACAGATGTTTATTACAAAACTGGTGCAAGTCATATAATCCATTTTCAGATGTGTTATTAAATCAAACAGGCAAATATTGACTTACACCACTTTTGCACTGGCCGGCTCGTGTATAGATACGCGCACAAGGACTCTAAATAGACGTCTTCAAAAATACAAGAGTGCCTTCAGAATGATAAGATTTTAATGCGTCTCTGTGCAACAACTAAAAAATCTCCGAACACGTTGCGCGGTGCGGATATAAATCTGGCAGACACGATCGTAAAGAGTCGTTCGGATGACAAAAGACAGCATCGTAAATCGAAAGAGCGCGCATTAGAGCAATCGCGAGGCACTCGGAGTTGAATGAACGCTCCGACGGTTTACGTCAGCCACATTTTATCGTATACAAGTCCACGGACATATAGCGGATAGGAGAAACGATGATCCCCGGCGCAAAGAGTTTAATACGAGGTAAATGATGGTACCGTACACGGTAACTCGTGCACTCGTGGTTGACCACAGGTGGAACCGCAGCCGCGCCACTTAATTTCAATTTATGCAACATGTATAAATTGCACCTGGCACGGCGTGCCTAGAAAGCAGCCCGCCGCACGGCCCTCTCCTACCTTTAGGGCACAAATATGAGACTGTGCTATTCTATCGATATTGCAGGCGACAACGTGGATTGCTGGATGGAAATTCAACACGGCAAGGGACCATGGGCGCCACCGGTTTCCGGAATAGTACCATTGGGCTCCACGCTCACCCTGGTCGTCGCCATTAACGATTACCGAGGTAACGACCTTTTCCAACGGTCCGACAGTCCTCCAAACTTTGTTTCTCCACTGCAGGCCGATTCTCTAGTTAGTGAACTCGAAAGCTCTGGTTACAGTTAACTGTCTGTGACGAGGCCGATATCGTTTGCCTACGCAGCAAACCTTGCCTTAGATGCTGTTTCAAAAATGTTTTTTTATCAAAACATATTCTATGATGTTCTAACTTTAATCTCAATTTTTTCGGTTCAATATTATTGTTCATTCTTGAAGGTTATCGAAATTTTTCAAACTCGGTCGTCCTCAGGAAGGTTAGGGCTATACATTTAAAACAATTGCATCACGCTCCGACCTTTCGTTGGCGCGCAATTTAAACAGTCCTGGAATTTTTTGATCAGACCTCGTATGTGTATATCGTAATTATTGTAAGGAGATTTCCTCGTTAACTCGGTGCAGGAGAATTCGACATGCGTGTTAAATCGTGCGTGGCCTCGGATGGCGGCGGACACACGATACAGCTCAGTGATGAGTTCGGATGCGTGCTCAGGCCGAAGATGATCAGCCGATTCCTGAAGGCCAGAGGCTCCGATGATCGGGCGACAGTCATCACTTACGCCTTCTTCCACGCATTCAAGTTCCCGGACGCGTTGAGCGTGCACATCAAGTGCAAGGTAAACGACGGTCTGTAATACGTAGTGGATCGAATTAGTCATAATCGAGAAGCAATTTATTATTAGTAGACTGCGGATCTTTGTGTGGAACAAAAATCATCTGCAAATCATCATCATTCTTAAAATCTTTGTCTTAAATCACTCATTTTTGTCATAACTACACAAAGTGTAGTTATATAACTACATCCGTAGTGTAATTATTTTATAGAAGGTGTTTCGTCGTTCATTTTAAAAACTGTTTATGCACATGTTTTAGTGTGAAACTGATAAGATATGATGAAAAGAAATATCTCGTAACACTTATGACGAAACACCTACATGAAAATCTAATTACGAGCGGACATGTAATGCGTTGTTTTCGTGGGTTGTCCATGAAGCTGACAAGCGAATGTTAAATGTCTGTCAGAGTGATTTAGTCAATTTGCTCAGCGAACGATAAAAAAAGTGTTAGATTGATTATGCAAATTCATATTTAGAACGAAAAAAAGCCGACGACTAGAGAGAGATAGATCTGAAGTTGTTTTGATCAATGTCAAGGTGGAGATCTGTCGTCACGGGTGTTTGGATCATTGTCAACTCAGTGGGTCTGTTGGCCATTACATTCAAGAGCGGAAGGATCAGATACGACCGCAATACTCGCAGACCACAGCACCGCTCACCATTCACGACGACGACAATAACAACGCCGAGAAGGACAACGCGAACACAGGAGGAGGAGCCGAGCAGCCTGACGGCACCCTTTACGACGATATCATTCAAAATGGTGACGAGGTGACCTCCATAGGAGGTCACTTCTCGGGTGTCGAAAAGTCGGTACCGAAGGCACAGGCGCAGACGAGCAACCGGCTACCGGCGCCAGTCGTCGAGACGCCTGACGAGGAAATCCATCCGGACGATGACGATCCCTCAAGACCATTCTTAGTAAATATACTCCACGCTTTTCACTTTTTCCTCATCCGGAAACTCACTTTTATCTGACAGTTCTAAAACAGCGAACACATTGTTTCGTGCTGATTTTATGCATCTATAACGAATAAAATTTATACCACGATTTCCGACTCACCCTGTGTGTATTGAATAATATGAAAAATTTGAATTAGGCAGAACTTCTGTTGTTGAACGTGTTGTTGGCTCTCTTTTTATATTTTTATCTATTATTGAAATTAATAAAAATTATTATTAATTTTAATAATGAATGAAAATATAAATAGGGAAAAAGAATATAAAACTTTGGATTAGGCGGAACTCCTTACACATTTGAACCTAGTAGTATTAGCCAACGACCATATCACGTTGCAATAAACCGATTCTCGTCCGATCATCGAAGTTAAACAACGTCGAGCGTGGTTAGTACTTGGATGGGTGACCGCCTGGGAACACCACGTGCTGTTGGCTCTCTTTTTATATTTTTATCCATTATTATTATCCATTAATAAATATTATTGATTATTAAAATTATTGTTAATTATTATTACTTCCAGTAATAGATAAAAATGGATAAAAAAGAAAGCCAACAGCACGTGGTGTTCCCAGGCGGTCATCCATCCAAGTACTAACCACGCTCAACGTTGTTTAACTTCGATGATCGGACGAGAATCAATTTCAATTCAAAAACTCTTTATTTACATAACAGTAATGTTTTATAAAAATAGGACGAGAATCAGTTTATTGCAGCGTGATATGGCCGTTGGCTAATACTACTAGGTTCAAATGTGCAAGAAGTTTTGCCTAATCCAAATTTTTAATATTATTCGATACATACAGGGTGGACTGGAAATCGTATTACAAAGTTTTTCATCCGGGGAATCTTTTCGAGAAAATCGATTTTGAAAATGCAGCAAATACGCGTGCTATTAGATAGGCGTCGTCTGATGCGTCTGATCATGACCGACCAATTCTACTTCCTGCATGTACTGAAGCACGCGGGGGGGGGGGGGACTAGACTGATCTTTAAACTCGATTTTCTCGAAAAGAAGACGTCAAACGAAAAATTTTATTACTTTTTTCCGATTTATTTTTACATGTAGGATCACCCCCTGCTCGGTTGTACTACAACTTCCGGCCCATTCTGTATACACCCATACCTCGCTTTACAGCCTAGATACGTTCCGCAAAGCAGAAAGCCGTATAACGAATCAATTATTTTGATACAAACCCATACAAATTCAATTGGATCTGTTCCAATTTTCTATAAAATAATATACATAGTTTTTAGTTCATGAAGCATTTTATTCTTTTTATTTCCTATAAAAATGCTTACATGAAAATAGAAGTACAAAACAAGCAATAATATGTAAACAGAAATTCAAAAAAATAAACATATGATTTAAAAAACAGAAGAAATCATATGAACATATGTATATGTACAGCATTGTTTTTGCCGTATAATGAAACATTGTGGGCCGTAAATGCCCACAAAAAAATGCCATAATTATAAAAGGCCGTTATAGCGAGGTATGGGTGTATTAAATTCTGCGATCAATATTGGTTATTCCTAACCAAAACAATAATTCTCACCAGCGATAATGATTACTCGCAACCAAAAACGCTTTTCGTTATCGATAATAGACATTATCGATAAACAAAATTTTAGATATATACAGGATGTTGAGCGTAACAACGACGTAATAAGAATTGTGACGTCTGGAAATAAGGAAACTGAAATGTAGTTGTTCTAGTAGCGAGCCTCTCCAATCTTCCACGATCACAAAGAATTTATGTTCTGCGCCCACAAAAAGATCGTTTGTTTGCAGGATCCTCAAAGAGTGACGCGATACGAGAACGACCAAGAACAGTTCCCTCACGGTCCCCGGAACCTCGAAGGGGACAACGTGGCGGCGCCGGTGACGCCTCTCACGTCTCTGAGCGGCAGACGAAAGAGGTCTGTCGTAGTGTCCGATCGAAAGATCCGTAGCGCGGACGTCGGCGTGAGTGGTTTGTACGAAGTGATCTCCGAGGCGGATCTGGCCTTCAGCCCGGACACTCACGCGGAAGCGGTAACGGTCTTCCAAGGTAGAATACGCGAGGAGGTGGTTTACGGCATCTGTCTGCCGATGCCCGGGTTCAGCGCGCTTTTCATCGTCGTGGCACTGTCCGCTGTGATTTCTGCATTGGTCGCCGGCGCGATGCTTCATCGGCTGCAGGCGCAAAGGGAAGCGGTCGACAGCAGAAAGAACAATAGAGCCGTGCACACAACCAACGGTTGGCTACCATACGGGCTGCTGCGTGTGCGATGCTCGACGAGACCGGCTCATCCGGAACAGATCCAACCAAAACAGACGAACTCGGTCGCAGCGAGCCCTTCGGTCGAAAGGGGTTGACCGAGATTCGACGATCATACCTTCTGGAAATAATCGGCGTGTGCCTCCGAGAGAGAGACAATGTGCAATAATATACTGTACAAATTACTTTAAGTGCGTACGATTGCGCGCGAGAGAGTTCTCTGACGGACCATGTTCCGAGGATCCTTCGGGGTGTTTCCTCTTAGAGAGAGAAAGAGTACGAGACAGAGTGCGTGATGATGCGGAGAGAATGTGTCCGAAACGGTGCGCTTGATGCTGAACTCCTTCTAGAGACTATTTAGTTACTTTTAATAGGTGTTTCAATGAGGGTGTCTTTTCTTAATCAGAAACTGAAGCATCGATGATGATTCCGTTTCTGGCTAGTTGGTATTGGGTAAGTAAGTACTTTCGGAGAATATTGTTCAGGAAATTTTTTTGTGAAAGAGAAAGGACAATGCGACAGCCGACGCTGTGAATATTGTAAAAACTCTATAACCATGATGATTGCGGATTAGGTAACTGTGTTTCTTCGTTCGACGGATCGAGGATCGCCGGAGCAGGATTACGCTGCTTGCCACGGATGCATCGCTTTCCTTAGATAATTTAAGAACGGAGCGCATTAACACACTATGAATTCTGTAGAATATATAACATATATGCCCGAGTAATTACGAAAGGGATCTAAATTTCTTACTTTTTATAAATATATATATATAAAATATATTTAATTAAAATATACATATATCTGTGGTTAGATCACTTTCATAATCGCCGGCATATACATATGTAAACTAAAGCGATTTACGAGAATCTATTTTCTGTACGTAAGTCATCTATATATCTTATAGATTTATACATATTTAATTATCGATTTACTAGGGATGCTGCTATGGATATACACTTATAGTCTCACAAGTTAGAAGAGACGGGGAGACTATAGCATTCTCCTGCCTCGACAAACTGCAACGATCGAAATCCCGAACCGGAGGACCAATGTTTCTCCAAGATAGTAATTCTTACGGAAACTATGTATCGGAAGAATTGAAAAATATATAAGAAACTGGAGATCATGGGATACTTTATGAGAATACTTTGATTGGGATCGCGCGTCGGATCTTTTCTAACTTGACGAGCTATGGCAATTACGATTGAAAATAAAATAAAATAAAAAAGTTAGTACAAACGCGCGGTTACTGTAATTTATATTTAACAAAGGTTTCGTACGGAATACTCTCGAAATTAGAGAATCTAGTATTTATTATAGGAGGTTGATTCTAATAAACCGTTCAAGTCGAATTCTATACTAACTTTAAAGTTGTTCTATCGAGACGCGTGTTTGGTAGAAGACGCTATCGCACTCGATCGATCCAACGTCGAAATAACAGCACCTCTAGAACTAGCCCCAAAGAGGCTGAAAGTACTAATACCTAATTGAGCATAGGAAAGAAGTGGTGAATATTTTCAAGAGAGTTTGACAACTGGGAAGATCAAGTCTCTTATATTTTCAATAATGTATATCTCTAGGATAATGCAGGAGCTCGATATATTTTAGTGGATACCTCAATGCATTTTAACCTTCCGTTGACACGCGAATAATTAACTAGTAGCACTGTATATCAAAGGCTTCTCTCATCGTTCAATGATTTCGGACTAATGTATCATACCTCTTCGCTCCCTTTATTTTATAGTCTTTTCCCCGCTAGTGCCAACCGAAGGTTAGTGGTCATTCACCGTCGCGGGCCTTTTATGTTAGGCGACTAGAGCGTAGAAACAATTATTTAAGAACTTTTCGAGCGCGACACGCGTTTCGTTCGCCTGATTACCATGGATGGTACTTAGAACCTTGAAATACCACATATACGTAATTATACATATAAGTAAGAAGCGTATATTTGGAGAACATTATCGCAGGAAGGGTTTATTTGGAGTGCTGTTGCGGACGTACGGAAAAACGGAAGAAACTGTTTGTACAGGAGAACGAAACTTCCCCAGATTCCCCTATTTTTCCACTTTGTCTTTGTAGTGAAAAGAAACGGATGTCTTCTCTTGAGAGAAAGTAATTAACGCGACGCGACGGCTCGAACGGGTAATTGTTTATATACTCGATATTTTCGAACGACGCTAGACCAGCGATAGCGCGTTGAATCATTTCTTAAACATACAAATCTATGTGTACACGCGTCAGAAACGAAACGGCGAAGCAGACTTTTTGAAATTGGGGCGACGCGAAGCGTAGCATGGAATCGGTGCTGCTCCGAGCGATAGGAACAAAAGGTTAAGTCGATTGTTGATCGAGACGTTCTGTTTTTATTTAACATAAATCAATGATAATGCCAATAAATGTATTTACAGCACCTTAACCGATTTCCACAGATCCGAAGTTCACTTTTTTCTTTCTCCTGAAAACATAGAAACTTCTACTTGTGCTCCCAATTTCTTTACGGATTCTTCTAATATTCGGCGTCTTCGTGTAACAAAAATGGCAAGTATAATCATAAACTTATTCGACTTACAAAAAAGATCGTTACCACGACGAATAACTTACCTAGTGCTTAAGTTAACGTACAACATTATATCGTAAACTGTATGCCATTACAAGCTACTGACTATTGCTTTACACATCTGACCTCGATTTCTCTTTTGTTTCCATTATACTCGTAATATAAAATCTTTCTATTTATTAGGTGATAGTAGAATGTGTGTGTTCGTGTGACACTACAACATAACAGTATGTTCGTTTGTAATTGCAAATTGTTCTCTACGCTTCGAAAATGATCAAGCTAGACGTATACAGTTCCTTTAATGATCTCTTGGCAGTCACTTACACGATTACAAGCCCGCAAGATACATCGTACGGATGACAAAGATCCTAAATAAATAACGCTACCGAAGATATTATTGCCAACAATATTTATAAAAAAAAACGTTCCTCTTTAAACATAAAATATAGACTATTATCTCGCAACATTTCAGCCTTACGTTGTAACCGAGTTACATGTCGTCCACATGTAACGGGTACAAGATTAAAACAGAAATACGTATAGAATACCCAAATACCATTGTGTCCCGGAATAATTGTTAACAAGGATGTCGTGAGCGCAGTGTTTGATTATCTTTGACTAAATTTTCTCTCTCTCTCTCTCTTTCCCTCTCGTAGGTGACTATGAACAGCGTGAATGTTCACCATAACGCAGCACAAATCCATATTGTTTTATTGTTCAGACGCGAAAGCACGTAGCTAGAGAGTATCCTATTTATTTCACTGCGAACGAGGTGCACAGTGTATACTCTATCCGGTACGTGCCGGTGTACAGAATCGTGCTTGCGACATTCTGTAGCCTCTACAATACCTGTAATGGATCGGCCAGGAGGACCGGTTTGCGCGAGAGTCGAACGGAGAGTGTAGGTACAGTTTAAAAGTTTCGAAGACGCGATCTTGATGATCCGAAAATAAGCGCGAAACAAGAAACCCGATCACCAAAGTTCCTTTCTACTTATAATCGGAATCTGGCAACCTTCATTGAGCAACTCTGTCTGTGCCGAAGTTCGGCTTTCTCGTTTCATCTACTTTCTGCACGAGCGAACGGAGCCTTCTGCTACGGTTCACCGTTCGTTCGCTTCGATGAACGATCCTCTACGAAAGTCATCCCGAGCGAGTCTCGCTCCGAAGAAACTTAGCGGATACGAAAAATAATAGCGCCGATCGGCGACGCGTCCCTTTCGGGCCTGTGGCAGTAGAACTATGAGTAGAAACATGTCCTCGTCGATTTCTTCGCCGCGTTCTGCTCCCCGGTGTAGTAGGTCGCGACCTTTCTAGCCTTTCCCGAGAACGGTCTTAACCGTAGACAGAGGTAGGTGGAGAGGATGCACGAGGACAGCAGCACGGCGAGGAGTACTATTAGGGTGATGGCGAACCCGGGTGTAGTCATGCAAATCATCGCGGAGGTTGCGGTGTTCTCGTTACGAACCGGGAACACCATAGTAGGTCCGTTGGACTCTGCATTGTTCGACTCGTCGATGGAGAAGGTTAAGTCGCCCGTCGAGACGACGCGAATTATCCGATTCACACCAACAGCCTTCTGGGGCGCCGGGACTATTTCTCGAGATTTTCTCCGCCTTTCATCCCGAGGACGTCCGGCTGCAGCTTGCAGATATGCCTCCAACGGAAGCGGAATGGGAGGCGGGATACCGTAGCTGGAATCGGGATGGCCGCTAGACGAAGAATGATGATGGTTCTCGAGAATCCCCTGGGACTCTAGTAACAGAGGAGACTCGGAGCACTGCTCGGGACATTGGTACCGGCAGATTTGTATGGTGCACTGGAAGTGCACCTCCATAGAGTCTGGGAACTTGAACGCCTGGAAGTGGGCGTAAGAGAGAACCGACGCTGATGCGCCGAAGTTCTTGATCTTGGTGAACCGCGACATCAGCTTCGGTCTCGTGATACAGCCTCTTTGATCTACCAGCTGTATCGGGGCACGTTTCCCGTCGTGAGCCAGACAGTTTCTCACGAGCATGTCGAACTTGGAGTCGTCGTCCTTAATCGCCAGGACCATCGTCATCGTTTGGCCGATCTTCACCAGCCCGGAGACCTCGGACGCCCACGGTCCCTTGCCCACCTGTATCTGCATCCAGCAGCCCACGTTGTCACCCGCAAAGTCCGCTCGCACCACGTCCAGCATGTCGACGGGGAACGGACGGAAGGTAACAGATTTCTCGTAGAGATCGTGCCAAGTGCAGCGCAGCTTGCGCGCCTGGTCCCAAACTTCTTGAACTTGCTGATCGTATTGCACCACGATTATATTCTCGAAGTACGTTCCCGACCCGGATTCGGCGCCGTACCCGTATAAACCATTCTCCGTATTGCCAGCTGTGCCGCATGCATGAATGCTAATCTCGAAGTTCACCGACGTGCGTCCTAAACCCGCCGGCAGGTGCACGCAGTTGACGTTGCTGTAGTGGCCTTTGCTGAACACTATGCCGTAGAACGGCTTGTCGAAGCCGAGGTACACCTTCATCAAATTCTTCTCGCACTTCACGTCCAGCGAGATGATCTTTGGCATATCGGGCGTGGGTGCTGGCCAAGGCTCCACACCTACCGCCGAACTGATGCCACCACCTGTCGTGTAGATCTTGTCGATAGCTTCCGAAGGTGTCTTGGAAGGTGGCAAAGGCGGAGGTGGACCATGATAAGCGACATTGTGATGTGGTCTTGGATGAGGAAGACTCAAGCTTCCTCGACTCGGTGGCATAGGCAGCGGATGACCCCGAAGACCACCTGGCTTGTAGTGGTTGCTGCCTGCATCTTTCTCTCCCAGTGATTCCAACGCTAATTGATCGGGGGTGTTGATGTCGTTGTCTTGTCGATTCAACGCAGAATTGTCATTCCGATTGTCTTCGCCAGGTATCGCTTCAACGACCTCCACATCCTCCGCTCCAGCCAGCTGCGAACACGAAGAGGAACGTCTTTACAGGGATGCTGTGTTACCGGGCGAAACGGCCAGTAAAATACTTTGTAGAACATCGGCCAGGTAGAAAGGGATAAACGGCGAGAAAGTGTGAAAGTAGATTGATGTTGTCAGGCTGCATAATTTGCAGAGGCGTGAGTTCTTTCCGAATGGACCGCCTTTTATCCGAGACGAGCCCGCAACCGCAATCATCGAATGCCGGTACATACCGCACTCCCCTAAATTATCATGTAACGATCCGTGAATTCACTCCGTACGATCGCAACGAAAAAATTACCATAAACTCGACGTGTTAACGACAGGACGTGTCACACACAGACAGTATGAAGTCCTCGCATTAAAACGATCGTATATACATCCGAGAGCTTGCATTCTCCGAGCGTGGATTATGGCGGATCATTATTATTAAAACGATGAAAAATTTTATTGTACCGTTATGCATTCAGCTAGAGAACTCGATCTAGCATAGATACGAGCCCGAGCTGCGCAAAACAAAATCCCGAGATCCAAAATAAAATCCCGAGCATAATAAGCTTATAAAGAGCACGTTATACGTCCGCTGTTAAGTATACAAGGGAATCAGGTATTTTTTACGATCGTTGTAATGCGCACCCCCATTCCACCGGGGCCAAAACGAGCAAGGAATCCCGCGATTTTACGGTGCTTCAATCAAATTTCGCGCGGGCCGCGTACTTTCGGCGAGTATAAATAATCGATTTTTTTCGGGTTCCCGATGTGGGAAGATTGCCGGTGAACCGGTGTAGAGAGGAGGGGATCGGCGATAGAGGAGGCCCTGGGACCGTCGCAAAAAGAGATGCAATTTTTCATGAGCGGCCTCTCGAAGATCCGCTCGGAGCGCTATCTCGTACGCATTCCTGATGGCCAATATGGGAGACAACAGTGTCCGACCAACAAACCCGTTCTGACTGTTCGACGAATGACGGGTTCGGAGAGCCGGGTTGAGAAGGGGCGACCAAACGACGGAATAGGAGCACATCGGGGCCTGTTCGCCAGCCTAGTGGCTGATTGCGTCACGCGTGACCCTGGGGCATAACGGACCACCCGTGTCTTTAGCCTTAGGTCAATCGGTCAGCCTCAGCCGCTTCAGATACAACGCGGGTTCGGTTTTCCGGCTGTACCTTATCTTGCGCCTGTTGGCTTTCCAGCCTACGCGTTCCCATAATTCGACGAAAGCTTACTGGGTCACCTGTGAACGAACTCGTGACGGATTTCGATGACGGCGCGGCCGGGCTGCGCGCGACCGACTGTAAAAGACGATGACCGTCCTTCGAGAGAAACCGCAACGACCAGACCAGACGGAATGGGACGGGACGCGTCGGTTTGCATATCTCGTTCTCCTTTTCGAGAGAAACAGAGACCGAGAGACAAAATCAAACCGCGGCTGCCAAACGATTTCTGTCCCGATAAATGTAATCACTTAATCGTCCCCGGCAACGATAATAATGTTGTCTCCGCACTCCGTAGCGGTAATGACGTAATTAATTTTCCGTTACGACGTGTCCGAAGATTAATATCGCGTTGAAGGCAGCATTCGGCAAAAAGGGAAAATTATAGTAACGCTGGAAGAGTAATAATTATCCTCCACGCTCCGAGAAGTCTCCCTCTCGTATCTCGAGGTGCTTCTATCATCTTAGAAGGCATTTCATTCATCTACTATCTCCTCCATTCACCTGTTCCAGCCTCCGCAAGAACTATCGCGCCTCGTTGCAGACCGTCTGCCAGTCTTTCGCGTGTTACCGTGAAAGATTTTTATGGGGATCAAATGAATCGTTATCTTGCAAGACCGAATCCGATTACCTCGGGGTAAATATTATTCTAAGATTCGAGTCGGGTTCTGTCTCGACTTCGAAATGTAGATTATAACGTATGATTCGGAGTGTATGTTAATAGCAAAAATTTTATCTCGACGAGATGGAAAGTTATAAACCTGTATTATTTAATACAGTGTGATGAACTTGCGTTGCTCTTTATACAAAATGTTGCTATCTACACTAAAATGATGAGAAAATATGGTTTCGATTAATATTCAGCTCAAGCTTCATAACTAATTATTGGGTGCTATATTAACGTACACGTTTAACCTAAGATTCATATGAAAATATTCTGAAGCTATGTTGTACTTAAATAACGATAATTATATATAATATTTTAAAGCAATTCTTTTTCTTTAATGACTTTCATAATATGATTAAAAGTGGCTAATAATAAAGCACAACTCAGACAAAGAACAGTCTACGATTACTTAATCGTTCTTTTATAAATATTACAAAATTTAGAAAAAATGATAATCTTTCCAAAAGAAATATTCAGAGATTCTTCAACATCAGCGTCTTCCAAAGACTGCACGACTAACTGCACAATACCAAAAAGATGGATATAAAAGAATAAAGAAGTACATAACAGACGACTAATTAATAATTTTCTTTTTCGTAAATACTACAACAATTGAAAAAACCCGATCATGTTTCCAATCAGAATATTTTCCAAAATATTCAGAGAGTCTTTGAACATCAGCGTCTGGAGCTTGCCAAGTAATTGGACAATTCCAAGAAGAGCAAGATTTCCTTGAGAAATGTTTGAGCTGTCGGAGACGTAGCTGTGTATAAAATCGAAGCAAAGGCAAACGAAGTCAATCTAAAAATTGCCGTTGCTGACACGAATATTTGAAGCGGCTCGGTGGTCTCGAAGAATGAGCGTGGTTCGAAAAGGAAACGCGGGAGGGGCAGGAGGGACGGGGGGGGAAGGTAGAGAACGAATTAAAGTCGTGTGGGTCCCCAAGAATTCAGGATGGGAACCGGCAGGATCAGGGGAACCGGTAGTTTAATGTGCAATTTTTGCGCGCAATCTTGTAAGACCGATTCTGTGGCGAAGGCTCTGACGGTAAAACGTTACTTCGTAGTAGACGTGGATGAGCCGGATCGAAACGCCGCGCACCATTTCAAGACATCGACCGGGCCTCTCGAGTCGCCCTTAGCTCTGGGTCAGAGCACTGGGTAACGGCATTGCAGGCTATGTACCCACCGCGAATCTGGGTTATAATGTAGTAATTACCCACGCAGACGTACCGACCTACCCCCCTTGAAACGTCGCCGCGTGTTCTTCTTTACTTCCCGGCGGTTTTTGACCGTCCATTCAACAACTCGCGCACGACGCCGCCTTTAACACAGAAACAGCCGCTCCTCTGCGCTGAATTTTAACGAGACGCAATAAGGCCCTTGTAATCTTTCATACTAGGCTGCCGACGTTTATGGTAATTCGCATTTTTACACAACGATTTCGGAATGCTGAATAATTAACGCTTTACCCGTCGAAGGGGCTATACCGGTTTTTCGTTTTCAAATATTCGATTTTTCTGTTTCCGCATTTTCTTTAAGTATAAATTTTGTAGAATACATTTAAACGCGTTTTTTTCGAAGTCGCTATTCCCGAAAAGGTTGCCACGGTATCTCTTGGTAAGCTCTTTTTGGAGAATCTGCATCACATACTTACCTGTTATCGCATAAAACAAAATTTTTAAAACCCATCAATTTTTTCTTATTCTTTTTACCGTGCTGAAGACCGCGAAAAATATAAAACGATAGATCATTTGATTTAAAGGTGCCGCCATTTTGTAAACAAACCAGATTTTTTATTTCTTTTGGTTCGGACCATAGCATATCTTCACACTTATTGATAAACAACTTCATTTTTTGTTTCCGATCAGTAAAATGACGAGAGTCATTATTAGTATTACACAGTTGGTTAAATATCAACATTAAATTAGGAAACTACTTACCCCCTTCAACAAGAGGCAGGCAAAAATGAAGATTCGCCACCGCATACCGTATTAGCGTCCACGGTGGAGCACTACAAAAGTGCGACTGCAAATACACAGAATTTTTCAATCACGAAAATTCTTGAATATTTAAAAATGAAGAAGAGTAAACGTACCTATGATAATAATCTCGCGTGCTCGGCTGGCTAACCCTTTCAACGCGTCAAAGTACACTTCAGCCGAAGTGAACACGTGACGATATAATTATCCGGTACGTTCTTCAGCAACAAGATTGACGATCAAGATCTGCAATTTCAGTACAAAAACAAACATTAGTTCGTGAAGAGAACGACGACGTTGTTTCAACAGTTTTCCTTTTGCAACGACCTCGGTGGAACGAGTGAAACGTCATACTAAGTTATTAGTATCAAACAGTCGAACGTTGAACGAACGAACCAGTCCATCATTGGACGGCAGACTCGTGTTTAATCGTCAATTATCAGACACGCTCGCCTCGTGCGACCACTAGGCCACCTGTCCCAAATTCCTGCCGAATGTCCGGGTTTTCGCTCCGTTACCTCGTTGTACTCATGACACCCGACTGCCACGATCGACATCTATAGGTATGAACTGAATTCGTCGAGCTGATATCGCATCCCGAAAAATCGCAAAATATATTTTCTTTATTTCGCCACCGATCGGAAATCCTTCATCGCTATTAACACAGAAAAGCAAAAAGATTTCGAGAAAACCAGACGTGAAACCGAACGAGAACTTTTAAAAGGTAAAAGGGAACATCGAGCATTCGAGCTAACGCTTTCGATACGATTTTTCTGGGGAATTCGTCTAGTGAACGGTGCTGTTTTCCTATTAAAAGTGAAGAACGACGAAGACGCCACTCGGTAATGCGATTCATCGGAATTATGCAGGTTCAAGGTGCACACAGTGCACGAATGTAGGCAAGTAGGTTCCCGTCTATCGGGTCTCGGCGTTCTTACCGAATCCACTTACACGGATCCGAGGCCGGGATCGTCCCTGCCAATAGATTTTCGTTCGATTCCGGATCGGACAACGGCCGATACGTGCGACAAATCACCGATTTGGGATTTGAGTGGCTGTTTGTCTGGCATTTCGATGGCAGCGCGTTGGGAATTTCTAAAAGGCCACGAACAAGCCATTCCGAGTCCCTATTGACCCCTGCAGCCACCTGGTTTCCGATCGATCACGGCTCCACTCTGATTCGTCCAAATCTCGACTGTCGTAAAAATGAAAATAATTACAAGTCACGCGCGCAGATCGGGTTTTAATAAACCGTCTACGAACAACACGAAAGTTCATGGCGTCCCCGGTTATAATTAATACATTCAGCCGAGACCGCGTGCGCGAGTATCGAGTGGAAGGTAATTACGATCCACCGAATGATCTATACCGAATTCCGTTAGCACGGCGAAGTCACGGACGCTTGTTTATTACCAGCATACATTAGTTATTATTCCACTTTGCGATTTGTGCCAGGATAGACTGCGACACCTGTTCTTTCTTTCGCTACGGGGCCGTGGCTGAATAAAAATCACTGCCGGCTGTTTACACGTCCGTTGTTCCATGCTAACCATGAATCGGGCACGCCGAAGATGTGGCGTGGTGCCAAATACATATAACGGTTCTACCGGTGTGGTAATTCCAAAGTCAGGCATCCGCATAATGAGCACCTAATAGTAACCCATATAGGAGTCACTCGAAATCCCGCCTCGTTCCCCTTTCTTTCGGACACAGAATTTTTATTATTCCTGAACAATTTTGTCCAACCACAGAATTCTTCGGTAATTAATAGACTGCGGATTTTATCAATTGCTGACAAAAATGAGTAGGAAGATAAATGAATTCAAGAGAGTATCAGCTTATTGAAATTATTAAAGGGAGAAACATATCTTTATTTGGTTTCAATACCTTGTAATTGATATAGAAAATTATTTTACATAAAGATCTGCAATCTAGTTACTCATTTGCTTTTTACATACTGTAAAACGATTAATCTCTTTCTATACTATGAGATGTATTTCTTTAAATTGATGTTATAAATGATCATTTTTTGACTTAAAGTGTACAATAAAAACTGGTAGAATATTATCCCAGTATCTTTTATGCAATTATTTCTGAGGAGTGTATGAGGATAATGTAAATTATTCATCACAAGGATTAATGAAAGTAGAAAAGGAAAATTGCACTATCGATGGTTTTTATGCAATGTGAAAATTGTCTGCATTAATTTCAAGGTACAAGAGCTCCAAAGGCATGTGTTTTCTTAATAATTTGAATGAGTTCGGAATAATGTATTTTTAAATTCCTGAAACAATTTTACTGTTTCGCATTGCATCGATTCATTATTAAATTCATTAAGATCCACAGTCCGGTAATAGCATTTAAATTGAAGATCCTGATCAGTGGTACAGTCGAATCCGACACGGAGTGAAAAACAAGAAGTATCGTGTTATTAATCACGCCTCGGGGAAGAATGGGAACACGGCGATATTCATTGCGAATCGTCGCCTACAAATCTGCTAATAATCTCGTCGCGGGATTTAACACGGGATCGATCCTCGCCGAGTGAGATAAATACGTTAGCTATCACTACTGGTATGCCGAACGCGCCTATATACGCCATATGATACGCACATAATCCACATTACTCTATGTGCGACGTAACGACCACGCGATAATCGAGCGTAACGCAACAAATTGACAACTTGATGACAACTCGATGCACTTTCGATGTAAAGGTGTCGTATTGCTGATCGATCGTGCGAGATATTTGCCGGAGCTCGTTGAAAATCGTCTACCATTAATACACCAGCTGCCGATTTACTATCCGCCCTTCCTATCTGCTCGTTCCACCGTCATTCACAATATGCATTCTTGCTTTCAGACAATTATCTCTGTTACACCCGTATCCCTTCATACAGCGACACAGAAAATTACTTTGGTGGACCCATCATCGGTAAGGAATTACATTACAGTTTCATATCTTTATTTCCATCGTTCTCGAGTCGAAACGAGATTTCGTTCCGATCCGAGAGAAATCGTACTGGTGGTCATTCGAAATGGATTATGCCGGAACGAGCGATTGATGGCGAAAAAATTGCTGCAAAACGCACACGTATGTGCACAGATACGTGTGTACGTTTCTGAGCTGACTGCGCGAGATTAGCCCCAACCGGCTGGCAGCCGCCAACTGTTGCGGCGATGCACATTCGATAGAATGAAAGCGGTCACCACGTGGTCGGCTATACATAATGCGCTGCATATCCCACGGCGCTTCATATAATGTCTCCGATCAAGACTGCAACTTGCTATCATTAGCGACGCATTAGAGTCACGACGAATCCCGCTGTAAATAACAGTTTAATCAATGGCTCGGATAATTGGATCACACTCAGCCGCGCTGCAATTACGATCTAGCGAGCGACAGGTGCATCCGGAGGATCTTGATCGAAGAACGACGTCGCGCGAGACCTAAACTGTCGGTTATACATAGATCGCGCGGTATCGAGCGTGAAAATTGGAAAAAGGAAGAGAAAAGCGTCTTACGTTTCGCCACCCAGGTCGTCGAGGGTTTTTTTCGGTTTCCGTTCCGGCGAATCCGTAATCAATGTCGCACGAGGAGCAGGAACGCACCTTACACTGATCGACGCACCATGTGCCGAGAAATCTCCGCGTGGTCGCGCGGTCGGAGGCACTCTAAAGCACAGTCAGTTGATCTCAACAGATTTCAGCCGCGAAAACGGGGACAAAATCGGCGAACGTGTGTGCGAGGTGGTAGAGGATCCCGGGACGTTTGCAAGCCGATTCGTTGCTTTTCTGCCTGATTGTAAAGAATGAGTCGTTTCGAGTCCTCTGAACGTTTCCCGCGCGACTGATCTGCAGACGGATTCGCACCGGGATTCGCCGCGATATCTGTTCGCGGCAGCTAGAAAGACGCGGTTGCGGCGTGGCTGCGGAACCGATGGTGCACGCGAGAACTCAACGAGTCGGAATGGGGTACACCTGTCCGATATAGAGAGTATACTATAAACGTGGCGGCCCGCCCCCTGACCCAGACACATGGTACAGTTATATAGGTCCCTCAACAGACCGGAGGATATCTCTTGTCGTTCGGTCGGGCCACACTCTTGACGACCACGACCATGACTCGTGGACGTGGTCGCGGTCGTGCTCCTATTCGTCGTTCTTGTTCTTCTTGGTGCCCCTGTTGCCGTCTGGCCGTATGCACGCGACTTGTTAGACATATGACGCCGCACCGTCGTTAGCACGCGTCTCTCTGCCTGCACCTGCTGCCATGCTGTGCTACCGATACTGCGAATTTTTGACCGAGCATGCAGGTTTAATTTCATTCATGACTGTCCTCGGAATCAGACGGGATTTTAAATCCTGTTTGTGTCGCGAGCTTCGGGGATGTTGGCCCTTTCGAATTGGAACATTGATGTTTAGCTGTAGAGTATCCCTTAATATTTGAGACTGATATTTCTGCAGACAGCAGAAATAATTTTCTCAATGAAATTATAAAACTTGGACATTTTTGTTCAACTCCCCATTCTGTCGTCCTTTTTGTGAACTGCAACTTTTCTGTCGATCAGTAGAATGTCATCTTCAATATTGGATACTGCTATTTGTGCAGAAAACTGTGATCATTTACACAATCAAATTGTATGAGAAATCACAGAAATATAAATAACTTTTATAAAGTCTGCTAACATATTTTAAATATTTTCGAATATCAAACTCTAGAACCAAAGGAGGAAACAAATTTATGATAAAATAAAACATTTCCTGATCATAACTTCTACGAAACAGTTTTTACGATCGATCAAAAGTAGGTCAAACGTATTTCATGGAAATGGAATGCAAAGCATCGTAATCCGTTAGCAAGATCATTACTAAAAACGTGGCAAATAATTTCATTTCTTAAATTAGTTTATACAAATATCGGAACATGTTCGTCTCGTCTTGAGTGTACCAATTTTTCCGATATAACAGATATTTCAGTAGCCGATAAAGCGCGAAGTTACAGAATGCGCCTCTTTCCGGTGAGGATTTAACCGTATAGTGCACTTTCATACTAATTACTAAGAGCAACATGTGCACACACGTGTAACCAAGGTATGAATGTAGTAAATGGGTGAATCAGCCGACAATCAACCGACCGACCGACCGACCGACTGACCGCACACACATTCGTGACCTATAGGTGAGTACCAGCTGAATACGTGCCTTTGTGTGGAACAATGGATGGAATCTTATTAGCGGGAATCATTGTTCATGAATATGATGAGTACACACGTTTTCTGCTATTCGTCTGGCAATGACGCTGAATTAAAGCTCGGTTGCTATTTTACATTGGGTAACCATAAATTATTAAAACTACTGAAATAAATTATCAAGAAGAAAGTACGCATGACATAATAACGGTAGCAGCAAGTGTACTATTAGAGAATTAAGAATTAAATCCTAATTACGCCGAGTACGCACTTAGATTTGCAACTATGTTGTAACGCGTTGTGCTCGATCTCATCCCTGGCGTGGTAGTTTGAATGAATAAAGGATTGATCTTCAATAATTTAATGTAAAGTTGATGTATATTGCTGTGTGACGTCAACTTAAAAAACAGACACATTTCCATACATGAGTACACTATTGATACATTAATATATTACATGGTTACTGCTTACTACGAGATCACAAACAATAGTTTTGTGCACGCCGCTGTCGAAATGACTGTCGTTAATAAGCGATCGATACTATCGCCTCGAATTAATATATATTATTTACAATTGCATTTACACAAAATACCTACATTTTCTTTCCTGTGTATTTACATCGAGTTTGCAATACAAATAAAATACACCGTATATTGGCAATTTGATCGTTCAATTATGGCCGCGGCAACGGGTAGATCTCGCGGCTACCATCATCATCGTAGTTCAACTCGCGACTGGAATAGCGCATCACCTTTTACGACATAGTTTATCAAATAAATCGAGAATCGTAAAATGCAGAGTTCCCGAACAGCGTTTAAGCCGTCATTTCTTGTATTACACGGCACACTTCGCCGCTATAATTGACACATTGCGAAAATACTATTTCGCACAACAGCTTTTTCTTCGTGTTTTCTTTTTTTGTTGCACTTTTTCCATTAATTTTATTACTTCTTTATTTGTTTATTTTTTTTCTTTTAAATCGAACCAAAGCGACACATGGTTACAACGTCGTGTCGGACACCGAACATAGCGAGTGTTGTGAGCATGTAATGTAACTCTTTTTGCGATAGATAATAATGATTACATGCAAGACAAACCTTGCGCTTAATATAATCGGTTAAATTTATAATTTGCGTTTTATATAGAGCGCAACATCAAATGATGATCCGTATGGTACGTCGAACAATTAACTTTCATATTGAACATTGTGAAGTCGTCTCTAAAATATAAACTGCGTTTGTAGAAAAACTTAACGATGATGCATTCTCAACTTCTGCCTCATTGTTTTTTCACTTTATTTTTTTTTTTTCTTCTAAATATTGTCTTCGATGTATTACGCTATGTCTTATCACGGTAAAGTTTTATAGAGTATATACTTTTTTTAGAACCCATTAGGATCCGAAAATCCAGTTTGATTTTCATTTAAACTTTGTAGATACTATTTAACATTTTGTCTAACGATGGATCACCAGGGAATATATCTGTAAGTTTTCCGGTTATCCATATGATTCGTTTCGATCATTGATTTTTTTTCTACTCGAACGTCGCTTGCGTGCCCGTTTATACTTTGTTTTTCACCAAGGTGCTCTTCGCTTTTATATAAATTAAATTGAAAAAGTGCGATGTCACTCGCTCGCACACACATTCGTTTTTTTTCCGCTCGTGACACCGTTCTGGCAATGCGTCTCTATAAAACGTAAAATGATCACAGTGGACCAGCACCGAAAGAAAAAATATATTAAAAAAAAAAATTAAAAAAATATTGTCAAATTTAAAAAAAGGAAAGAAAGATATACAAACAAAAGATAATGAAAATACATGTTAAAAATCTATACGCGTCTCTCGTGTATGGCTTTCTTAAAGCTTTAGTGAAAATAATAATAGTTACAATGAATCAAAATTCCCAACTTGTTTTTTCAGAAAACATCCTGAAATATTGTCGGAAGATCTAACTCGTAAACATCGCTAAGTTAATTTTGGTATTACTAATTAGATTTTTGAAGCTTCTCAAATAATCCTCTATCAGAAAATATCCCGTCATCGAAAATTTGTAGCACAATCGCGGTTTACTTTGAAAAAACAGCGGTTAGTGAATCCTAGATCATTCGCCGATGCAAAACATATATATATATATGTATACTGGTGTCCATAGCATTCTCTAGTTATTAACAATAGTGCGTAAATGAATTCAATGTGATGTTATGCAAGAGCGGACGCCGGCAGGGAACTGTGCTTAGGTTTCGTTTTATTTACAAAAACCTTTATGCAACCATTGAAGTCGGCGCTCACGAGAACATGGCCACCACATCCTTTAGTGCGCTGTTCAACCACAGGATCAACGGGAGGAACGTCTACGGTTGAACTAGCTAGATTTTTTGCATCTTCCTTGCTGTCCCAGTGCTCCCTCTCCTCGATTTGTTTAATAATACTATCTGGATTTGGTGCAAATACTGCGCATGTTACTACAGCGTTGTGAGCTTTGATGCCCTCCCAGAAATCATTCCGGTCTCTACGTACACTAGAGAATTTCGAATAATCGTGATGGGTCTTCCAGATATAAATGCACTGGTTTTCCGAACCGCTAACTATATATTGCCCGTCGGGACTGAAACTTGCTTTAATCTGGCTACTGACGTTAACGTAGCCCTTATATTTGCATGACAGATTCAAATCCCTCAAATCGTATAACCGGATACGGCTGTCGTTCGAGGTGACCAGGATCTTGTCTTCACCGGGCATAGGCTCGATGCCGCTGATCTTTCTTCCGGTCGAGTTCTTGCCTCTGGTCGACCGGACGTGTATCTGCGTGTGATACTTCAGCTGATCCGTGTTGTAGAATATACATCGGCCGTCGTACGAGCCTACCACCGCGAATTTTCCATTCTGGCAGAAGTTCGCGGCGGTGATCAATTTGGTTTGACCGTCGACCTCGCTCCACACGGCAACTTTCTTGTCCGGGATATTCCACAGCCGGAGTTTACCGTCCAAAGATCCTGACAGGAAGTATCGATCGTCGCGAGGATGAAATACTATCGCCGTAACGAAATCAATATGCTGGAAACAGCAGAGGCATTCCTTTCTCGATATATGCCATAGCCGCACGGTTTTGTCCATCGACGATGACAGAACGAAGTAATTCTTAGACCAGGACACGTCAAGCAAGTCCGAAGTATGGCCGGTGTAAGTGCAAAACGGTTTCGGCATGAACGGACTCTTCGTCCCCTCGATTTCGCTAAAGGCACTAGCCACAACGTTAGGATCTTCCATCGACTGTTGCGAGACCAGAGACTCCTGCGAAGGGGTGGGACTAACTTTCTCCGCATTGTATTTCGTTCGCATATCCTGAAAGTAGGTGAAATGGTCGCGCAGGACCCAAATTCTCAGAACTTTGTCTTGTCCCGCTGTAGCAAGTAATCGCCCACAGGCAGAGAATTTCATACACCAAACAGGACCCACGTGTTCACCGCTTAAGTCCTGAACATGCTGCAGACAACTGAACTCGTACGGTCCTTTATGGCTGTTGGACGCTTTCAATTTGATGTATTGCTGTTCGCCAGGATAGACTTCGTCTACTATGTCCATAACGTCTTCCTTGTGCCTTGCATGCGATACCTCTTGCGCAATAGACTTTGCTTTGTCCATTGTTTTCTTCACAGTGGATCCTAAAAATCGTTTTAACTTCTGAGTCCTCTTTCGAACTCTGCCAACAGCTACATCTTCGTCCGGCGGTATACTGGACATTTTACTATCGACACTTTCCTCATCGCTTTCTTTCTCCTTCTCGAGACTAGAATTGCTTATATATTCCGAAGTAAGTCTCATAATATGAAGCGATAAGGGATTAATACACTGTGGTAGTTTATCTTCCGCTATACTCAATGGCACTCTTTCACCAGTGTCTAAGTTTAATACAGTTACTTGTTCTAGTATTTCCTGGAACAAGATAAATGCCTTATTTGATTGATAGATTACATAACAAACCATAGCATCTTTATCTAATCTTTCAATCAATGCTATACCATGTCTGTTAGGCGTTTGCCGGAATCCGTTCTTGTTCTCACGAACATATTTAACTGTTTGACCATGTCTTGATCACCAGCAGATTTTCGTCTCTCCTTTGAACCTGGAGAACTAATACCTGAAAATTTATGGGGTCCCAAAGAGTAACGGCCAATGCTGTTACTCGACATGGACCCCATTGGACTACTAGATTTATCGCTCGATCTCACACTCATTAATTCAGCCTTGACTCTTTCTATTCTTTCCAATTCTTCAGCTGAAGGACCTTCTGCTTTCAACTTATCTTCGTCCTATAAATAAATAATGATATATATCTGTATCATACATTTACGCAACCTACGTTTATGTAAATAAATTGCAATACACACTTGTGGTTTAACAACATACTGCCCTTTGGTCGCGGAGCGAATATCGAGCGAATGTTCAAATTCTCTAGTGATCGACTCGATGGTACTTGCTGGACTTGGTAGTGGCGATGCAGGCAGCACTGATTCGGTTGTATTAGGCTAAAATTATAGATCCTCGTTATTATTTTCTCAAACATAATACGATAGATGTAACAATTTTAGAAATATACGTGTTACACACTAAAATAATTGTACTAATTGTAAAGTATCGTACAGCAAGGTCCGTAGGTGTTTGAGCTTTTGACTTTTTTTTACGTCTTGGTGGTGCAACAGGTATTCCGACCACCGTAACATCTTCGCTTGATTTTCCGTTATTCTTTGTACTAGCGATGACATCGGGTTCTTGAAGCATAACAATCTTATCATTTTGTGAGTGAGAAGAATAGTTCGATCTGCCGTTAACAGAGGATTCCTGTAGGAGATCCCCTGATAACGTAAGGATGCTGGAGGACTGGGACACCTTACCAGATACTGTGTCCTCGTCTTTGCTTGGAATACTAGCAATGGAGGACATCTGGCTTTCTCGGGTAAGGATGGCAGAAGGAGGACACTGGGTTAAATTTGTTACAAGTACAGCAGAAGCACTGTCCCCAACTCCAGCTAAAATTCGACCCACTCGTCCTAAAGAGGTCATGCTTTGTAGGCTAAGAGTATCGTGTTCAATAATTCTAAAAGGATGCGTCGTTTTCGAAGGAGCAGGGTAAACACCCTCGATAGATGATGTTTGACTATCTGGGGGGGGAGCTATTAATTGGGATATCATCGTCTTCCGTTTGCATGCGATGTCGAAGTTCTCGAAATCTCCTTCGACCGACAATTTTATCCGTACTCGATTCCTTTCCATCTTCTTCCTAAATGAATGCACAAATTTATGAAAATTACTATTTTTAATACCAGCAGTATCAATAATATTATAAACTGAATAGATACTTACAGATCTTTCTTTACAAGGTACAGATTCTGTAGTTACATTATCCTTTGGTTCTATAATTGGTTTTGGTTCAGCAGGCTTTACAAAAACATCATCCTCGTCATCTGCTTTTTTAGTAATATCTACAGTCTCCTTGGATTGTATTTCAATACTAAAGGAATCACGTTGTTTACTTCTCCTATGAAAATCAAATACTCTATTCTTAAGTAGAAGACATTAAAATTGTTAGAAATTGAAGTTTGTATACAGTATAATATAAGTATATTTAGTAATTCGTAAATTACTGAAATCATTGTATAGGGATTTATTTAATATCTTTATTACAATATTATGTTTAAAACGAGACAGACATACAAATATAGGTTGACATAATCCGTGACGGTAATACGATAATTACTATGACATTAAAAGTTATTTACTATATAACTCGTAGCAGATATAGTATCGACAATTAGAGCTCTACGACAGTTACAAATGCCGGCCCTGAAGTGACTGCATAAAGTCATAAAAAGCGATTGCACGAAAGTACTCAATTGCAGACCTAACCAAGAATAATTTAGGAACATGATACAACAAGGAAAGACAGATACAATAAAATGATCTAGAACGTGGAGCGAATGTTGCGAGGCCGGAATAAAATCGGACGGGACATGACACCGAGCAAATGAAAAACGCGGAAAAAATCAGTCCGTAGCAGCTATTATTCCATAAGCGAATCAGTTCTAATTGTTACGAAAGCTACATAGTAACAATTTACAATGCACGCGTGTTGTAAATAAAATATTAGCGAAGATCTCGAAGCGAATCACATGACAAGCGAGGATTAGTGAAATTACCGTGAATTACGTTGGAAACTATCGTCTTCCGCGTCAAAAAATTCTTCGGAATCGCTGCTTCCAGACATTGTCGTCTGCACTGAATGATCGGTAATAATAATATTGTCCACATCGATACTGTCAAGACGCGTCACGCGTTTCGCAAAATCGCGAACACTAGGGCTAGATAAAAGCGGCTACAGGACTGCGATCGGCACGAAGTCATGATTTGAGTTCTAATAGCGGTTACAGAAATGCACTGCCCCGTGCCGAGTACGCTGGTGCGTATTTCAATTATCCTAGTTCTTTCAGACGTGTATTAACGATGCGAACGTGGTAACACTGCACGAGTCCATCCAATAAAGAGGTCGCGTCATGGAAAAGAGTTGTGCGATTGGTGAACAACGAATTTGCAGCCTCGAACTCGTGCAGCTGCCCGCTCGCCAGCATGCCTGCTGCAAAGGAGGCGAGCCGTCACACAAAAGCAAGATGGAGGATCTCACAGTCGAAGTATGCGGCGAAAACGGAGCATATTATAAGGTTCGTTCTGTGAAAAGTATACAAAAAACCGGGCGGAAGATTGAGGCCGTGGATAGACCAACTCACGGCCCATGGCGCGGTTATAATCTCACAAAAGGGACGCCCGTACTTCGCGAAAGCGCGGCCCTCAAATGTTCGCGAGGTAACGCGGCTTCCTCCGACGCCATGTCTCGTTTGACAGGGCGTGATTTTCCTCAGCTTTCAATGTTACGATTCGCCTCGACGCTTTCTCGATTCACGGGAACGCATTCCCTTTCTATCGAAATTCTAGAAACGCTACTCTCGTGGGTACCCCGACTGCATTGCAATATTATGTCCGATTGTCTGTCTTATGCCACTCGCTGCACATCTAATTTCTGGATGAGTATCTTTTACATGCATCGTATTTCATTTTTTTTTAGGGCTTTGTCACCGATGTCTTTGAGGACGAGGTTATGGTACAGTTCGAAAATGAGTAAGTCTCTTCCATGCTTCTCCAACAACAATTTCAATATCAGTACCTCGATGGTCCACTATGATTACAAACTATGTTAATACAAACAGTAGAGTTTTGTGGCCGCCAGGAATTCGATTGTTTTTATCAATTACGCTTCCGATAGCTACACGCGTGTTAGAGAAACATTTATAAGTTCAATAGATGTCGAATGTTTCTTGTACCTATGTAGTTTATAATCTTCGGATATATTTTTCTATTTACTGCTTTGGTTCTAAGTACCTGTAAAAAAGAGCTTTCATAATGTTCATAAAGTGTTACGAAGAATCATTGAAATTTATTGTAGTACTTCTCAGGATCTGTATTTTTATGATTTAGTTTGTATGAAGGTGTAACACATTTGTGCTCGTTTAATGTTTACTGATACCATAAAACTCGGTGCTTGAAATTGAATACAATAATATTTACAAGAAACTATTATATAACTATAAGACACATAGTATGAAGCCATTGTTTGAATCATTTAAATATTTCAATAGTTATGATAGCATCTTTATCGTAAAAAATTATAATTTTATATAATTATATGGGTTTATTTACATATATATTGGAATCTTTTATCCATCTAAAAAGTATTGCAATATTGTGCAACATATAAAAAGATATTCACGCGCATCTGTTTTGCATAATATAATAATACATATTATTTTTCATTTCTAGTTGGCAACAAGAGTCAAAGTTTCCATTTGCTCAAGTACGTCTACCTCCAAAAGATGGTCCCAAAGCCGAATTTGTCGAGAATCAAGAAATCGAAGTATTTTCTAGGTCCAATGATCACGAACATTGTGGATGGTGGAAAGCAATCATTAAGGTTAGTAACAGTACATTTCACTTTTTGCGCGTTACTTTTAGAAAAGACTATCTACCTAATTTGTATTAACGTTCGAATTTATTATTATTCTTCTATACGAATGTTGAATCTAGGTACGCACATTAAAATTCTTGCATATTAATCCTTTCTAGTCATGAGTTACTCATTAGTGTACTTCCCATTCATCTGATGATTTTTATGCGGAACATTTATTTATACGCTTCTGTGCAATGTTATGTTTCATATGAGCAATAGATAAATATTATGAAAATGTTTTACATGATTCTATAGCCACTCTAATGTCAATGCAGTTAAGAATGATCGAATTGTATTTCATATTCAAATGGATGAATATCCCAGCTTAAAACTGCTGCAAGAAACGAACTTTCCTGGGAATGTCCTAGCTTAAAACTAGAAAGGGTTAAAATGCTGCACAAATGGTTATTAAAATTGTATATTAACAAATTATCTCAAAATTAAATAGACAAATTTTTGTTTTATATACCAAAATTGATGTTTCAGATGAGCAAAGGCGGTTTTCAAGTAGTCGAATATACCGGATGGGAATGTGCTTATACTGAAATTGTAGCTAGCGAGCGACTGAGGGCTAAAAATCCTAATCCCCCTATTGATAAAAATACATTTCACAAGATCGAAATCGAAGTACCTGAAGATCTAAGAGAATTGTATGTAATATCTTCTATTTTACTCGATGATTATTAAGTTCATTGGACAGACGTGTGTAATATCTTAAAACTCTGTTTTACTGTGCACAGTGCCAAAATGGAAAATGTACATAAGGAATTTCAAAAAGCGATAGGTGCGGCAGTGTGCCGATATGTGCCTGAACGAGGAGTATTGCTGGCCATCTCCCGTCATGAAACTTTACATCGTCATAGTAGCGTGCTCCAAGAAATGCACTTTAGAAGCTTGTCGCAAAAGGTATGTGGGCAAATTAATTTAACTGTTAATTAATCTTTTTTAACTAATTTTCTCAGTACTTTTGATTCTTGTTAACAAAAATATAAATGAATCATGCAAGATCGTTTGTGTATATCTATATTGTTTTTCAAGCACGTACAGGTATATTTGTGTGTTACAGATTTTACTTTTAAAAAGAACGGAGGAAGCGGCACGTCAACTGGAGTCGACGAAGCTACAAACTATTGGGGGGTAAGTAAAAAAAAACAATTTATTTTGGTGTTGCAATTAACATAAAATCTTGTGACATTTAATACCTGCCCCTATCCATACACTGTCCTGGTTACCATCCTGTCTGTGGTTTGCATTTACTGACAGGAAAGATTCACAATATTTCCAATCATTAATTGATATGTTTGCTTCAACATTATATAATTTTTATGAATGTTATTATGTAATCACACTAAAAACGTTCCTATACGTTTCATTTTCGTTTCCACATGTTACATTTGTGATTGTATATAAAATCTTCTCGAGAAATTTATCAATACATTCTTCAAGATCCATACATAATTTTATGTGTCAATCGCCATTTTATTTCTCATACTTCTGCCAATCACAAGAGCACGACGTGCATATCGTAATAAATCAGCACACGATGTACTTTTCATCTGTCTTTTAGCAAATGTCACTTTCCATTGACATACTGTTTGAGTTGTTTTGAAATACTGTTGTACATGTAGGGTAATGCTATGTTTTTTCATTATTTGCTGATTACGATTATCAGCTATATAGAATAGGATTAGATCAATATTATTTAATGCATTTCGTAATACACTCTCATATTAAATGTATTAAATATATTTATTGCTACTTGTTGCTTTCCCATCTTAAATTATCACCTTGATAAGTGAACAAAAAAAGTATATGTATACATATCATCCTATTAATCAATAATCATTATTATTCTCCAATAGACCTTGTATAATTGAGTATAATGAACATACATTTTTAACATCGAATATTTCACGAACAGTTCAGTTATTATATAATACGAAAAAGGAGTAAGATATGCATGCATTTTTGACTTTTCGTGTATTTATATAAACTAGGACAATATTGAATTCTTATGTTACAAAATTTTCAATAATTATCATTTCATCAAATATGGAGTTATTATGCAAGTTGTTTGTATATTAACAATCATATCAAACTTTACAAAAGTCTACGTAGTTTTAGATGCTTCACATATTCCAGCAAGTAAACAACACTATATGTCTCAGCAACTAATACGTATAATTAGGGCTGTTGCTTGCACTTGAAATTTGTTTACATGTTACATATATTCTTGGAACACTACAAATGATTTTTAATTAGATATTTTTAGACTGACATTCTCACCAAAAACATTCAAGTAACGGTTTGTATGATTTTTTGTTAAATTAATTAAATAACAATATTTAATAAATCTTAGCGATCTAGTGGAAATTGAGGATAAATTTTAGGATAACTAACTCTGGATATTCGTTTGTTTTAATACACCTCTTGGTTCTAGACAAATGTTTCACATAATAAATAGTAAGCCATACATTTTTATATAGCATTATGTTTTATTTTTTCAATTATTAATATACTAACAAAACTTATATGTATAAAACGTAGCAGTTTCCAAATACTTTTTAACATTGCATCGCTGCTATTAACAGAAGTGTGACTCGTTTTCAGTAGGAGAGTGAGAACTTCACTAATTCTATGTGTTAACTAATAATAATGGAAGTGGATTTGGAATGAAATTTTCTATATTTATTGGCGAGGAGCAAACAGACAGAATGGCAGGGACACAGGATAGGGCCATTTTACACATGACTTTCCACTGAGTTACACCAGAGTTTGTTTCTCATTTCAGCAAATTTAGATCTTCAAACTTTATATATCAGCGTGTCTCAGACTTTGAGGCAGGAGTGAAAACAAATTCAAGGTGAGATCACAGCAGCGTGGTTTAGTCTTAAGTTAACTTTAGCTTATTGTATGACAAATACACAGCTGCATTTTTCAAATTGAAAAATGAGACTACACTATAAATGTGCATGCTTCGGCGTTGTGTAGATTATTCACCGAGACCCAAATGCTTTAAATACACAGACATATAAAATTTATTATTTATTCTTTTCTATTCATTATTTGTTTTGTAGTCGAATTTTTCCGTAATCGATGAAATAGCGAATAAACATAAATGGGTAGCTGTGATCGGTTTCAATTACTTTTCGTTTTTTTTTTTTCATTTAAATACATATATGTGTTTAAGTAGAGTTTTGTGTTTATTCATTTTTCCCATATAAGAAAACATTCTGGCCTGCCAATGTTTGAGAAACACTGATATATTAAGTGTCTTGCACAAAAAATTAAATAACTCTACATCATGTTTTGTTAAAAGTAAATCGTTTATTTAAAATACTGTTAGTTAAAATACTATTTTACTACTAAGATATCAATATTGAATAATCTGAATTAGGCTTTTATTTTATTGAAAATTTTCTTCGTAATTTTGTTATTTGATTTCGTATATTTTTTTATAAAAGGCGTAAATAATTTACATTTTATATGAAAAGAACTTAAGAGTATATCAAATATCATAATAATGTACATATATTTTTAAAGAATTTTTGATTACATTTGATGCAGGTTTTGTTCCAAAGACAGATACATCATAATTTCCCTTATTGTTCTAATGAAATATTTAATAACAATATTGGAATATTAAATACTCCAATTTAAATTCTTTTGAATTTTTAAACGATTTTATAATTATATAAGTTTTTAGAAGTTGTATGTCACAAGAGTCTCGTGATACTTTTCATATTTAAGTAATAGGAATGTATGCATGCTTCATACAATCATGTGATTATGGTTTCACTGCTTCACATGTCCTATCTTTTCCCTCGAAGTTCAGAACATTATGTTACTCTTCAAATGTATTTATTTAAAAAAATATATATTTACCCCTTTTTTAAAAAATTAATGTGCGTGTGTATATAATAACAAAAAGGTCGAGATAATATAAACATTAATTCAGATTTAATCATTACAGACTATGTAGAACAGATAGTAGATTTATTCACGATTTAATTATAGTTTTGTTTAACTTATCTTTCACATATCATGTACCTTCAATGCACCTTATAAAAAAAATTTCTATTACTTTTATCTGTCAGGATGCAAGCCACAGATAGGACCTTCAATTCTATTAAAACATTTTGCTTTTCATAACTGTACTCTAACACATTAATATTGTATTGCATGTTATTAACAAAGAAGGTTAAACTTCGTATTATCAGAAATATGAAGTTTAATATTGATATATACATATTATCAGAAATGTAGATAAATATATATTTCTGATATTTGCACTTGAATATTGTTCAATAATTTAAAATATTACTAAAACTAATTGTGTTAATTAGATTTCTAAAAACATTGTTTAATACAATTGTACCAAAACATGTTCATTATAATTACCTGCATTATTTCAGCAGAAGAAATTGTATGTTGTCATCCTTATTTGAAACAAAATATTTGAAAAGGAATACGCTTTATCTTTTTAGATACACAGATGAATTTAATGTACGGGAAGAGCTGATGGGTTTAGCAATTGGTGCTCATGGAGCAAATATTCAACAAGCGAGGAAAGTTGATGGAATTACGAATATAGAATTAGAAGAAAATACGTGCACATTCAAAATATATGGAGAGGTAATTATAAAAATTGTAGACATCCTATAAATTGTCATACCGTCTTTAAATGGTAAATATTATATTGTTATTTGTTTGCAGACTCACGAAGCTGTGAAAAAAGCTCGTTCCATGCTTGAATATAGCGAAGAATCTATACAAGTTCCACGTATTTTGGTAGGCAAAGTAATTGGAAAAAATGGTCGTGTGATACAAGAGATTGTGGACAAAAGTGGCGTCGTAAGTATATTTATTTTATTATTTATTACTCTGGTAAGTTATAAGCACATTTCTGTTACAGTAATACTTTATACTTTTATTTATTATTTTTTTTTTTATACTTTGAAGTATATAAATTTGATACATATATTTATTTTTACATTACATATAGTACATCTGATTTAATTGTATACACATACTTGTTTTTTAAAACATTGAACAATTTTTTATACCGTTACTAATTTCAGATCATAACTGTGCATATAAATTGAATCCGAAAGTAGTATGTGTGTACCATTACTTTATTGACTATATATTTTTATATAATAATATTTTTTAAAGGAATAGTTAAACTCAAAAACTCAATACTGTAGTGAAAATGACAATTATTTGTTATGGGTTTGGTATATGCTATACAAACCTTGTTTGTTCTCGGTAGATAACGACTGGTTCGAGTGGAAATGTATATACTGATAGAGTAAGTATATCATGTTCATTGTTTTTGATTTTTTTCAGTTAGCTCAGTTATGTAAATTATATATTGTTACGAATATTCTTAAAATTTAGACAGCCCACTCGAGCCAGTCCCACCCAATACTAAAAATATCCTTTTCTTTTCAATTGTTTGCTCATACATTTTTTTTCATCTACAAAAATTTGGACTTCAGAATTATAAATTGTTTTATAAGAGAGAACTATAATTACTTTAAAAACTATCGAATAATATTTAGAAACAAATTTTTTTATTTTATGAGATCGAACAAATTATTTATCAATCGGTACACGTAGAAAAATTTAATAACCCGAATTTGAAATCAATTGACGAAAACTAACAAGCAAGGGTGACTGAAAACTAAAGGTGTATGGATGCGATATGAAATTAAATTATTCATAGATCGAATATTTAGTGCTGGTTTAATGGACAATATTATTCTCAGTTTATAAATTTCAGGTACGTGTAAAAATAGAAGGAGACAACGAACCTCAACCGACGATTCCCAGAGAAGAGGGTCAGGTGCCCTTTGTCTTTGTTGGAACAGTGGAAAGCATTGCTAATGCCAAAATGTGTTTGGAATATCACTTGGCACACCTGAAGGTATAAACAATTCAAATAATATTACTTTGCTTTGTGCGATTCGATATTTTCAATGCTATCTATTTTATTTATATAAAAATATACAAAATGAGTCGGTAACTTTCATCACCTTGATTATCTCCAGTATCTTTAGAGACATGAAACATTTACAAAAATATCATTGGTATGCTGCAAAATTGAAGGAGGTAATTAAGGTGATAGAACTTATTGCTCAGTTTTATTGTGTTTTGTTAATGTAATTTTGTTATTATTCGTTTTTAAGGAAGTAGAACAGTTACGGCAAGAGAAATTAGAAATTGACCAGCAGTTAAGAAGTATGCATGGATCGACCACAGGACCAATGCCTAACTTTCCTCCAACAAGACGAGGAATGAACGCAGGTCAAGAAGAAGGTAGTGGAGGACGAGGAGGTCGTGGTGGTCAGTCCCGTGGACGTGGCAGCAGGGGTAGGGCTCCTACCAGACACAATGCCGGTAATACTATTACTGACTATATCAACAATCTAGAGAACACACAAAAACGTATTGGTAGAAGCGGTGGACCCAACAACAGAGACAGTAGAGAGTCCAAAGATTTTAGAAACAGAGGTCGTCCTGTTTCAATTAACACTTAATGAATTGTTCACGTCAAATAAGTTCTACAAGACTTCTTATAGAATATTCCTAGTAGAAACTCGTTTATTTGGATATAAGATGATGATATCTGGTTTGGGTAAAAAAAGCAGATAATTATTACCGGTACGCTTACTATTACTTTTTTAACGTAAAATAGTTCGTAGATGTACATAAATTTTAGGGATTCATGAAACTTGTTGAATAAGACAAGTATTAACGAACATATAATGAACGGTATAATTTTAAAGAAAGTTTTACAAATTACGAGTCCAAAAATAAGTAGCGATCAATAAATGTAAATTCATAGTGAATGTATCATATATAGTAAGATTTGTAGTCAACGATTAACTTGCAACCTGAAGAGCTGAATATGTTTGAAACTACATTTTCAAGGAATATTTAAGTTCCTTTGTTTTTTTTTCATTTTTCATTGGAAAAATAAATTTTGAATCCCTGAAAATCGTCCCAATAATTCATTCGCATCTTATTTCACTTATTTTGTCTTTAATCGATTGTTCTCAGCTAAATTTTATCAGTTTGATGTGTAAGGAATTGATAAATATCAGTTTTACTAAAAGAAATATTTTAAAAAATGAGAAAGACATCTTAAGATGTATTAATACGCGAAGAAAGTTTAAAGTAAAGTAATTTGTGGCTCAGAGAAAATTAACCAGAATAAAATTGTGGTTAAATATTTTTTCTTTTTCATTATTTATAATAATAATATATTAATATATAGTAATACATATGTTGTACTATGTTGTACACAACAAAAAATATTTATAAATTTACGTTCCAGTAATATGTTGCGCTAAAAGAGACAAAAATTAATAATATATACATATGTATATTAGAATTAAAACAATAATATATATTATAATAGGTATTCGGATAAACGAGTTTGTACTTTCATTGACTCTTTCAACTATTTCTTAAATAGTGATTTGTCACTTATATTTTATAACATTGGACAAAATTAAAAATTTCTAAATTTGTAAACATATTGATATAAGTCCAGAAAGTGTTGATTAAATATATAAAAAGAAACAAGATAACTCTTTAGATCTATTAATATATTTGACATTTATTTATGTCGAAATCAGAATAATTCGATTTACTCGAATTGAATTTAGCTTTTGTTAAAACTTAAATTGGTTAATATTTTGTCATTGTTTGATTCTATATAAATTTAAAACTATACTTGTTACAAAGATGCTATTTAGTTTTTAAATATGGATCATTATTTGTAATTCATTGTATGTTTTCATAATTACAACATTTAAATTTGTTTGAATTCATATTCATTGGTATATTAACAATTTGCATTTGTAAAAATGTCATTACATAAGACATGGATTTATAGTATAATAGACACTAATAACTGCAATCATATGCATTTACTTTAATAAGTCTTTAATAAGAATGCATGTAGTGAGTAAGTTACTCATGATGGGATATATTTTTGATTTATTGGTTGCTTAAAAATTAAATACAATACATATTTTGTGTGCGAATGGTCGATTCATACAATACATCGTAAGAATGGTTAATTTTTACGAAATAACAAATATTTTGCGATAAATTTATAATACATGCCTGTATAACAATTTTTAATATTTGATTCACCTTATAATAACACATGTATTGTCGAGTGAAAGATGAAAGATTTACCTTAACAATATACTAAATGTAATGAATTTATTGCCTTTAACTATTAACAAAACTAAATGTTAATGCTATAGATTGTTTAAAGTTGGTGACTAAGGAACGATTATTATGTTATTATTTTTTATTAATGATGTACTTAAATACGTTTTGTAATAAAATTTATCTTGTGAAATACTCCCACGTGAATCTGATTTTTAAGATAGAAAATAGTAAGTAATAATAATGACACACATTTTGCAAGTACTTTCAACTGTTTTAATGCTGTCACATAAAATGACTTTGTGTCGTAGACTCATAGAGTTGATACAAACGTTTTTATTATGAAAGAGAAGATGATTTAAAAAAATAATGTTACTCAGTCCCTCAAAATGCTTCTTCGCTTCCAATTAATATTTTTAATACTCGTAACGGTGAGAACTATCATTAATGTCTATGTTTCAATATCGATCAACACGCAAAAGTAAAAACACTAATCTTTCATCGTTCCATTTGTTTTGCGAAATCGTTAAGGTGTTCCGTGTCCATTATATTCCATTGATTAATTTTCATTTAATTTTTGTTATAAACATTGTTCAATTTGTAGGTTTACGCCGAGATACCTTAGACAGTAGCGAAGATCGTGTAAGGGATCTACCTCCAAGAGGTGGCCATCAAGGTGGTGCCGGAAACTCGGGATACATGGGAAGACAAGGCCGTCCTCCAGCTCAACGTAGAGATCGTAGAGACGAACGTCGCCGAACCACAGATGATGAAGACACGGTTCTTGATAGCCAAGATGTATCAAGCATTGATAGAGGTAACAGCATTGTTTGAATAACACTTCACATCACACCAACCGTTTCGTCCTAAGGAAATTAGAACATTAAATTAAATATGCTTTGAGAGTGGCATGGATTGTGGAGCAAACATTTGTGACCATCTAACACTAACAGTATCAGTGATTAACTACTAATGCACGCTACTAACATACGCAGTAGCTTTGTATGGTATATAACTATATAAGATATATGTGAATTTTGAATATTGGCTTTTTCGCGATGGTGTATAAAAAGATGGTCACAATGGTTTGTCTATGCATAGAGTCTGTATCAAGCGTGGAGGGAGGACCTAAAAGCATAAGGCGAAGACGACTTCGACATTCTCGGCAGCGTAGTGCTACACCGACAAATAATCGAAAAGGTAACTATATAGGTAAAGCATCGTTGTAGTGTTCCTTTAGGACGATCGGTTCCGGTTGGATTTATTGAGTGCAGTATTAGATGGACACTTTTAATAAATCAGTGTTTAATATTTACGCAGAAATATTCAAAGTTAATCTGTGCATTTGTTTAGGCAGCAATGCCGGCCCAGGCGAACAATCAACAGTAACTAGTAAAGAAGGAACACCAGCAAACGACATTTCTGCTACAAACAGTTCCCAAGGGCCCAAGGGCCAAAGAGAGCAACGGGCACGTCATCCTCGCATGCAACAGAGCAACAAGCCTAAAGAAGCTCTGGTTAATGGTACCAGTGGCTAAATAACCACTGTGGTCGACAAATGCTACTTATGTATAACGTTACACCTGATGAGAGCTATTAACACCCAGCACATAACATGACGCATACCTACGCAAGGACTACACGATTATGGAACGCGACATGATTAGTCTACGCTCGTTGTTAAGACTGTTTGCTACCGATAAGAAATACGACAGTTGTTTAAGAAATCGTCATTCTCCTTAAACACATTTAAGGACACATATTAATATCCATGCATGGTTTAGTTTAATGATAGTAGTTATACTATCATGTTTGATATATGGATACATTCATTGGGAGGTAGTGGAAGCATTTGGTAAAAAAAGGAATCCCCTGATTGTGAAACTGTGCCTCATTTTTATACCGAGCTCCCAACTTGTGTGACAGCAATTTGGACGTACTATAAAGTACCTCTTAATCACATGTGAAATGATCCAATAACAGACTGGATATACGTGGCTCGTACGTCAATTATCAATTTGAACAATTTTCGTCTAGATGTGTCGCACTATTTACTGCAAAAAAAAAGGAAAAAATCAAATAATACGTACAGGAACACGTAATCTAATCGGTTCTGTTGTTGTTTCTATATTTCATTAATGAGTTCTTTGTTGCAAGAAGTTTTCAATATATTGAAGGGCATATTATTGCGTATAAACGTACGACGTTTGTGTTGTTGTGTACTTGTTTTTTGGAAAAGTGTCAATTAAGCCCACTGGGTTTGGAGCTGGTTTGCGACATAACTATGACGAAACTTAACATGATGCAGGAAAAATGAATTTCCGTTGTTAGACCTAACAATGGTAGGCGGCAGCTGCATGAAATCTGGGTTAAAAGGTATTCCCAATGATGTTCCTTCTATTTACTTCACAAGATTGAGTTTTTTTTTTTGATTTACGATTATTAGTAGAATTATTTAACGACACTAGATTTTTATGTTTCCATGCTGAGTGTTGATTAATAATACCATGATGAATGCTAAAAATGACTTATTTGATTGTAAAAGAACACAAATGGGTGTGCACAAGAAGTCGGTTTTTATTTCCGGGTTCACTTTCACGTAATTTAGTCTTTTTTTTTTTATTACAGTCTTAAGCATACTATATCAAACATTAGGATTTGATATAAAATTCATTTCCGCATTGTTTCGCATGATTTAAAAGGAAAGTAAACGTATACTTAGTAATACCAATGTATGATGTGCCAGAGAAGGAATGATACATGTTTTATGATATCTAGCTGAAGTGCAGACTTAGCGCATACCTTTATTACTATAATACTACTTAGTCGAAATGTGGATGTCTGAAAAAATAAACTAGCTTTACTATACTAAGCTATAAAATAGATACGGTAAACTGTTTTAAATTGACTATTAGTGAAAATTAAAAATCAAGCGTCAACTTAAAACAGTTGCCTCTTCTTCCGGATATGACAACAACTAATCGGACGTGTCTCATGGATTTTGCAAAAACGCATGGCGGTTGATGCAACACTTGACACCAACAAAATAGCTGCCATTTTATCTGAATATTCTTATGGCGGCCAGAAAAACTGAGATATCCCCCAACTTGCTTGTTTCAGATACATTTGTATTGATTGCAGTTTGTGCATAATTTAAGAATAAAACATTTCTGTACATAGAGCGGTCATTAGTACGGTGAACCACAATTTTTCCAAAACATTAATAATCATTTTCTAATCTTGTCAGTTGTTTTAAAATATAACCTTCATCCCTATCCTCAAAACAACAAATAATTTTACATTAGAAGATACTATTCTTCTTATTTTAAAATAAAAATGACATTAAAAAATACGTTATATAGTTAAGTAAAGATTGTCTCTGATTGATTTTGTTATTTTCAGAAAGTTATATAAATTATTTTTTGTCTTGCGTATTCGGATTTGTAATAGTTTTTTGTTCAATGGATATTTCAATCATATGTATAAGTGTTTATGTAATAATATTCAAAATGATAATGAAAATTTCGGACGCAACAATGAGATAACATATGTTTTGTATATGAAATACATTCTGAAGTATTAGATTGTTAACTAATCCTGGAATTATTCAGCGTATATCGTTCTTTAAAGTCTTCAATTCTCATGATACTGCTGGTTAGGAATTAAATTGTCATCTTCAATTTCATTTGTGACATTAATTAGCGCTAGATCTACTATCATTTAAATAAGTACTATGCAGAAATCATAAGTTGCTGACGAATCATACTTCAGTCGCATATATATATATATTTATTGGCATTGTTCGCTGGATTGAGTACATCTACGAGTACACTGCATAGCAAGGAGAAGTATGAAAATAAGATAAAATGGAATGGTAGACAGCGACGACTCTAACCCATTGGCGTAGATCACGTAAACTCAGAATATTCAGTAATCTCGGCCAATTAAAATTGAAAAAGGTCCCTATATCTGAAAGTCATGAAAATTGGATCCTCTCTGTTTTTAAAGAAAGCATGACCATAGAGTGCCCATACCGCAAGAAAAGACACTCGTTTTGTCAGATAACTTTCAAGTGTTTAAAACAAAGAAAACAAATAAATATTCTAATCTTTCTTATGAACGTAATTAGGCAAATATTTGAACATTTTCATTCAAAAAGAGAGTCGATTTTTACATATAAAAATGAAAATTCGTCTTCCATTTAGTGGCCCTCTAGTGGTGGCTTCAAAAAATGTTCTTGTTTACGCAATTTCTTTGCTGTTTCTCATCTCAACTATGTGTATTTATGATAAGCCTCTAGTCGGGTGCCGTCAGCTGTTGTGTCAAGTTAACATCCTTAACCAACAAAATAAGTGAAACTTATCAATAGTGCGTGACTTTTCAATAGTATTCTCATTGCTTTGCCGAAAGTGTGATAGATTTGAAAGTATTTGTGTATAGAAAGAAGGTTCGTGTGCATATCGGTTCAATCAATTTTAGTTGATGTTTCCTTGTACATACCTGCATTAGCGCTAGTCATTTGTACATAAGGTTTCTTAGTAAAAATGAAAATTTGTAATTATGTCCTTTACACGAGAAGGGGTTATCTCTTGATATGGGAACTGGTATTTCATATTCATCGACAAAAATTCGATCGTAATGAACACACACATGCACATGTTACTCGTACGTTTTGTGCAACGTACGTAAATGTTCAGGTCCATTACAAATGGCGATTATTTTGTATCTCGCAATACATTCGTGCTTTTAATTATCATACTTACGTTTACTCCTAATAGGATAACTTTTACAATCCTTTTTTGCATGCGTACGTCATGACGATGATTTACATTCTATCGTTTGCACACACACACACACACACATACATATATATATATATATATATATATATATATACATATATGTATATATATGTATTACATATATCGAGTTATCAAGTGCAAGGTATACCAACGAAAAAATTTGCACATTGAAATGAAATTATAATCACATTTTTGCAATTACAATAGCGCTTCCATCGTTGTGATTCATCGTGATTCAAGGACTGCCCATGAAATTTTATTTCGAATAGGATATACTTAACTTGCTTCACGTATTTCGATTTATAGTTCTCTGAAAGAACAAATAAGTCCAACAAGAGTGTGTTGGTTTATCCACCATAATATCTTCGGGATTAGAATTAAATCGGCTGGTGTTAAACCGATCTGCTCGAATATTTCGTGATACACGCTGAGGATTTCGAAATGCTGATTACCTATGCGTCTCATGATCGCGGAGAAATCGTAATTGATGACAAGTGTCTTGACAGACTACATAATTCCCTTTTTAGTGAAAGTAGAAAAGTCGATATGCAGTGAGAAGTTAAAACATAAAATGGATTCGCGGGACAATGATCGATATTATGCAAATTAGAAACTAATGAACGCGCGATCGAAAAAATTCGAAGCTTTATGTTTCATAGTATTCATAGTTGTAACGCTACACGTGCATGTGTGACGCAAAGTATAATCGCCCGTAAACCGTATGTTTCGCACGTTTATATATCGACGGAGAATTTTTTTTATCCATCAGCATTAAATGCGACAAGTAACTTATGCATTCTATGACCTACGAGTTAGGAGAGTGATACGGCGCATTAGATCGCGAGAGTCGCGGAACATCGATGTACATGCAGGCGTGTTGTATATCGAATTGTTTTGAAGGTTCGGGTTTGTTCAATGTTTGTTTTTGTTGCGATTGTTCTATACAGATTCAGTTACTTGGCACGGTGAAACGAAGAATGAGACTGTAGAGACCCTAAGTACCTTGCAGAATGTTTAAAGAAAATGATAGCAATTCAGGAGGCTGCAGCGGTGCAGCTCCCCGACCACGACGAATGCCACGATTTTCTCTGCGCCGATTATTATACTCGAGCCCTCTTATTGGCCGGCGAATTATCAGAACGCCTAGTTCAAGCAACAGGAATACTAAATGTGATGATAAATAATACTGGAACAATTTAGAAACATAGATGAAGATCAATTTTGTTTGCTGAATGTTTAATTATTATTTCAGCTAAAGACCAAACTGGCAGCAGAATTACGGATGTCGAAAAAGGAGAAGCCAGAGTAAGTAATGGTTCGAACCATTTTCAATTTCAGAACATAGATCTACAGCGTGCTTCCAGCAAAGGCTCTGTACTTTCTTCCGCCGGAAAGGTATTTATAGAATATATCTGTGTGGTGAAGCTTACAGGAGATGTCGAGTTACCATTTATTTCATGTTACACCTGTTAGTCGATAATTGAATATAAACATCAGAAAATGATGATTTCAGAGCAACGAAAATGGCATTATGGAATGTCCCCTATGCTTGGCTGAATTGCCAATGGAATTTTTCCCCGTGGTACAGTCTTGCCATCATCGTAGTTGTTACGACTGCTTTCAAACTTACCTTAAGGTTGAAATTTCAGAATCTAGAGTGAATATTGCTTGTCCTGAGTGTTCTGAACCATTACATCCAAATGGTAAAGATATTCTCTAATCGAAACAAAAAGTGATGAATTGTATAATTTTGGGATTTATTTGAATCGGTCAATTATATTTTCGTGCAGACATTAGAATGATTCTAAATGACCAAACACAGTTGGAAAAGTATGAAGATTTTATGGTACGAAGAGTTCTTGCCGTTGAACCTGACGCAAGATGGTGTCCAGCACCAGACTGTAGTTTCGCTGTTATTGCCAGTGGTTGTGCTTCGTGTCCAAAATTGCGATGCGAACGGCCAGGATGCGATTCGTATTTTTGTTACCACTGTAAAGCACGATGGCATCCTAATCAAACCTGCGATGCTGCTAGAGCTCAACGTACTCAATACTATGAACGCAGCTCCTCTCTCAGTTTCAGTCAGAGCGATTCACAGCACAGTATGTGTTCTTTACTTATCTAGAACGCTTAATCTCGTATAACGTTAACGCGATCCAATCTTTTGTGTAATTCATTTTCGCAGGAGATGACATCAAACCCTGTCCAAGATGTCAGGTACTGATTGTCAAGATGGATGATGGTAGTTGTAATCACATGATTTGTGCTGTCTGTGGAGCAGAATTCTGTTGGTTGTGTATGAAAGAGATCAGCGATCTTCATTACTTAAGGTATTAGTTAATTTTTAGTACATGGTATTTATTTTAAACACCAAATTCTTTACATCGTCGCTTACTACATGAATCTCTTAACTACTTCTAGTCCTTCTGGTTGTACATTCTGGGGCAAAAAGCCGTGGTCTAGGAAAAAGAAGATACTGTGGCAACTTGGAACTTTGGTCGGTGCCCCTGTCGGAATTGGTCTCGCAGCTGGCATAGCCGTACCCGCTATGATTATAGGTTGGTCATATACGCAAATAATATATGTAATCTCATTTGTACACATAGCATTGAATCAAATATCTTGTTTATAATACTTAAGTGTTAGTAGATCATAATATCTTAAAGTATTGCAGGTACAAAAACAATTATTATACAGCAATTACATAACACAAGAAAAGCGTTTGACTGAGAATTTTTTTGTATTATTTGAGAGATACTGTCGTCTAGATTCGTTTTTACGTGGAATTACAGTAAACCCTTCTATAACACGGTACTCATAACGCGGAGAAAAAATTGCGGCTATATTTGTATTAAATTAATCTCATTTGTAGTAATTCTGAGTTTCTTATACCGCGGTATGAATTAATCGCTTTATAGGAGGGTTGGCTGTATATATATTTCTTGCTGGTTCTTTTTGCAGGTATACCAGTATGGGTAGGGAGGGAATTGTACACAAGATACGAAAAAGCGAACAAGCATAAAAGGAATGCCTTTATCGTTGGTGGAGTAACTGCATCGGTAAGTCAATTCTTATTTTTTACATTTAACTGTGACGTTATTCATCTTCGTAATTACATACGTACGGTGGCAGTGTAAAATAGCTAAATTAATCAGAGAGTACCGGCGAAACAGATACAGTAAAAGAATTCTAATAATCTGTACGCGTAATTTAGGGATCACTAATAGGCGCTAGTGTTCAGATATACTTCTACAAGATCATGACAACATCAAGGTATATTTTATTTATGTAGTTTGTACAAAGAAAGAGAATAATATAATTACTGCGCATGTAAATTTGCGATAACAAAATACCGGTTTTATAGCCGTTATAATAATTGCGGGAAGAAATTTAGTCAGAGAAACGCTTTTGGAAGGAATTAAGTCTAATAGATAATTGACTTAAAAGTTTCACTGAACGTCGAAAGCACCTCAGAGCACACAGGTTGCGAGTAATTACTTGATTTTCGAGACGTATTTTATTCGTATAATTTCAGATAGCATTTATTGGCGTCATGCTTACTCAATACTCGTACCAAAACATAAACAACTGTCGCAAGAGGAACAACCAAATGTCTTACGTATACATATCGAAGACGTAACTTCCTAAACATGTTCGTTAATACTTTCATTATTACGAAATATTGTTGAACCGAAAGTTCTATCGTGAACGCTATACTTTCCATGCTAGCGGCATTAGAACGTCGACTTCTTTAACTACCCGCAATTACACCGTTATCGACACAAGCCTTTTGCTCTGGATCACATTAATCAAACTCTGAATGTCCGTGATTCATCGAATCCTCCGGGTTCCACAGCCGTCGCCAGTTTGATTTGCGTCTCGCGTAGATTATTAATTCACAGCAGCACTATCATGAGCGGCATTTACGGCTGACTAAAAATCACTCTCGCTCGTTGCGACGACGGTCTCATCCGTGAATACGCCCTCGCTGTGAAGATCCTTTAGAACGTCGATCAGTCGTTGCTCTGTGTCCGGATCCCCGAAGGCAACATCTACCGATCCGATGCAAAGCAGAAGCGCTAGCAGTTGCGACCGCCTGTAATCTTTGCTCAGGTCTTCCCTCGTGTAGCCCAAATCTTTCGGAATGTCGACCCCGAGGCGGGAGCATGTGCTCGTTAAAGCGTTCCAGTAGATATCGAGGAACACCTCTGTGAATTTCCGACGTAGATCTGTGGGCAACGAGCTCACAATCAACAGAGCAATGTCGTTGGTCGGTCTGCTGTAGGTGACCATTTGCCAGTCGAGAATGCAACATTCGAGACCGTTCGGCCCCTCCTTGAAGAGTAGATTGTTGCACCAGAAGTCTGTGTGTGTGATCAGTGTCAGCGGCCCTTCCGGGGCTAGAAGGGCCGATATTATGTGCATAGTCTTGGGTCTTAGTACTCGCAAAGCCTCGAGTATCGCTCCTAGTCCCCTGTTTTCCAAAAATTTCGATAGCTGCGGTAGGCCACGCTCGACCAGCTGCTGATACGAATTGGTCGCTTTCGCTGTTTGGAAGAGGAATGGGTAACGTTCGGACAGGGACTGTCCTTCGATGACCTTCATCGACAGGGAATGCGCGTGTATGCGCGCTATGGCCTCCAGCGCGACCTGCGTCTGATCGTAGGTCATTCCTTTTCGGAATTTGATGTTACAAAAGTCGGAGTCGCGGAGATCTTGCAACACCAGAATCGAGTCCGGTGCCGTGAGATTGTCCTCGGTCTCCTCCGCCGGTGTGTATTGCGCGTGGTAGCACACCGGTACTGAAAGAGGAATCTCCTCGCCGGGTTTGTCGAGGTTCTCGCGGGTACTCTCTAACGCCAGCTGTTTCTTTTGGAACTCTCTCAAGTCTGGCATGACCTGATGCAAACAGAGTCATAGTTTGTTATTCATTTCGAGCCCTAACTACGTCCGTGGACGCGTTAATTTCGGTAATTTGATTCATCGCTTACCTGCGTGTAAAACTTTATTTCCCGTAGGTCGAATTGGCACTCGTTCACGAAAAACCGACTGAACGGGTCTTTCGGTAGCTCTTTCACGATTAGAGATAGGTCCTGCGTGGTGTTCGACTCGTTCAACACGTACTTGACTTTAACGCTAATTATGGTGCTGAGCACGCTTTCGTTGCTCATACAGCCGGGGTTCACGTTACACTCGGTTATCGTGACCTGTACATGACGGGTTAATTTTTAAACGGACTGACGAATACACGCGACGCTTACGTGTCCCCCAACGGCATCACGCTCGCGTCGCTAATCAAACAGCTTAGGTCGCGCAAACATTCCTACAGGCAATCACGTACTGGAAATCATAGTTTCTACTGAACTAACCGGTTCTTTGTGAAACTCCCTTAGGATACCGTCAAGCCACTCCTTATGAATCTCCGGCTTCTGCTCCTCCGTTTCGCTGGAAGAGTCCTCCGCGTCTTCCCAATCCCAATCCATGTCCTTCCAATCCCAATTGGCCATGCACCGTAGAAAACCTCCTCTCGAAGCCTCTCCTCTCCGCCTTTTGTTTACTGGGGACGAGAGTACCAGTACGAACCACTGATTCCCGCGGGCCTTGTATCGTTAATCAAAAAGAGGGAAAAAGACGAGTGTATTGCTTGGTGGTGGGTCGGATGCGTATCTACGTGAGTCTACTCCCCAATCGATGCTAATCAAGCGCATGCTACGCTCGGGAATGATAATGGACAGCACAGCGCGCGACCATTCGCGACTGTTCACATCCGAGCACAACGGGGTTTTACTGTCGAGGCTTCGGTAAAATCGCCAGCGATGAATGGATTCGTCGTCGGTTACGTCTACTTCCTGTTACGTTTGGCCGGTCCACGGACGTTCAGCCCGGCGCAGTTCGACGTCCTCTCATTGGGGATTCGCAACTGGCTTACTTCCGCGACACACCCTTGGCGCAGGGAGCACCAACTGCCCGATCCGACGTTTCTCGGCGGAGCCGGGACCCTTTGATCGTGGCGCAATGTGGATCTTAAAGTACCAACTGGCACGGTGTGCACGTTCTATCGTCACCCACCTAGGTGGATGCAGGCCGCAGGGTGGGACAGAGAGGATTTCCCATGCGCGCACTCCTACCGCCGATCAATATCCTTCCTCCCACACCTTCTGCTCGCCACGCACTTTCTCTCTGTCGCCTATTACCGTTGCCCCGCGCTCCTTTTCGCGCTCGATGCAAATCTAGAAAACAGATCGCCCCGTCTGTCACTAATCAGCTGTCCCATCGTTTCCATGCACGGACATAGTCCTCCGGTATCGTACCCTATTTTCCCATACAGGGCGTGGCTAGACATCTATAATTAACCCCTCGCAATCCTACGTCAAGAGTGACAGCAATTTTATCCACGGGATACTCCCACGTCGAGTGACTCGATATTTCTCAATTGCCAGTTTAAAGAGGCTCTTCTGGTCTAGAACCCTGAAAAAAATCGATCTTTCTTTCTTTGTATTCTGCTAATCCCGCGGTACATGAATTGGGTCTGCGAGATCCATGAATTAAATGTGTACTCTTAACCGTTTTTAAATTGTCATGAAAGTACTCGTCAAGTTTTGTGTTTGACTATAGTTAGTGAAAGAAATATATCTAGAGAGTTGTCGAGAGCAAAATTTTGAAAAAAATCGAAGTGCAAAGGATTAAGGAATTAGGTCATCTTGGGAGTGTAAAATTCGTGGCACACTTTTACAATTTTTTTATTATAACAGAATGAAATTAGGGGAATCTTTGGAGTATAGCCTTTAGTGTATGTAGAAGTCTTGAAGAGTAGTTCTGCATTTTTCATTTTTATGACACAAGCTAGTATCATCCCGATGCACCATCAATTAAGAATTATGTACTCACCTCTACAAAGTATCAGGTTCTATTCGAAATGTTTACTAAACGAGCTTATTTTTTCGTCGACAGTTCCTTATAAATATTTATGTAGCCACTAAGAGTTCTGCATATATGTAAAACCATGCCGCAAACGTGTGTTCTTATCGTGTATGCATGAACGTTTTTAAATCTTTGATTTTACATGCAAATTGTTTCGGCCTCATTTGGAAATATTCCTGACTGTCCCATCCCTGCAGAAGATTTATACAGTATTGGAAACTCGATTGACTTACGTATATTACAGATAATGTTCTATTTGTATTCCCTTCTTGTTATATTTATCGTTATTGTTACGACAGTTTCATGACGTTAATTAGCCTCTGAACAGTCTTTTACGACAGAATTATGCAAAAATTAATACATTTACAATTGAAATGAAGGTGTCGTATTTCGTAAAAAATGTAAGTTAGAAGTCCAGAGTGTATTTGATACTTCATGCCATGAATTATTGCGCTTGTTTTCTCCAGAAAGAAGGTCGCGTGAAAGAAAACACGTAATTCTGAATTGTGCTGTATACATTCGCCAATTTCCGGTAGCGTGAAACTATGTATATAACAATGACGTGCACTACGGATGAAAGTTCGTAATCTAATAACAAACTTCCTTATTTTCTGGTTTCATAAGTCAATACGGAATGAAAGTTGTCCCGAATTTCTTCAAAACTTTATTATCTTCGTTTCCGACTTCAGAATTGCGGTTACGGGAAAAAGTACTTACGAAATTAAACATTAACGTTACAAAATCTTTGTTCGAACCACAAGAAAGTATAGACTTTCAGTATAAACATTGTTTTTAATGTGACAAAATATTTATTTAGTAAAATATGATTTTTGACTAATTTCTATTTTGTTTTTAAATACAATAATAATTAACCCCGCGCTCTGCGATTTCTTTCAGAACTAAAAATTCTTTGTCGTTAACCATTTGTCAAAGTGTATTAAATAAATAGTTAATAATTCAAAGTTACACATTCAGATTGTTATACTATCTATGATTTTCACACAATTGTTACAGGTTTTAGTATCGCCAATACTAGCCGGATTGGCAGTGGGTATTGGTGTACCCATTTTATTATTTTACGTCTATGGCGTTGTTCCCGTTTCTCTTTGTCGAAGCGGAGGTTGTGGTGTTTCCACAAACGGCACGGGAGTTCGATTCGATTTGGACGATGAGAATGAGCTTATGGGTTCTTTGGGCGCCCGTAACGGTGGAGGTAAATATATCAAATTTTATTTTCTTGTTTGCAAATGAATTTGACAATTACTTTTGCGCTCAGTACGTTGTTGATTAAATATTTCATGCGCTTAAAATACTAGGCTGAGTCATAAATAATTTCCATTTTAGTCTATCATGTATCAGTAAAATAAACAATTAATGACGTGTTTCTATTTATTAAAAAGCTCGAGTATAATGAGTTACTAGGACAATAATAAATGCATCATTACAATTTGTTCCCAGAGATGGAAATTATTTATTGCTCGGCGTAATATTTCGGCGAAATTAGATTATACAATTTCAAAGTAATCTTCATTAATTATAGTAGAGTTTTTTTATCGATTTAGAACAATTTTATATAATTACATACTCACAAAGTTAAAAATAGCGCCACATACTAATGAATGTTGTATTTATAATGATTTACTATTGAAGGGGCTTGAGTGACCAATTGAGACTGACCTAACTATAGTCGTCGGCTAACGCCAAGGGGCAAACATTCCCCCTATTTAAATCAGAGATAGAAGAGCATCGAGTCGATTCTATCTTTGACTCTGTCATAAATTACGACAATGATTCTTTCAATTTATACAAGTACAATGTCTGTTATAGATGCGGCGTCAATAGATGTTGCGAGTCACCGTGGTGGTAACCCGTCGATAGGTGAAGCCTCGCTTTCGTTGGGTAGTGGAAGTCAATTGGAAAAGTTAGGTCGAGAAAACGACCGTGAAAGCGCTAGCAATGTAGCTCTCGCTGGTACCAGTCTTGCCGGAAGTATAGCTTCTAGTGTTCTTCCGGGAGGTCAGAGGTAAATCGAAATTGTTCATGTCCACTAGAGTGGTCCTTATTCTTCGACTTTCGATTTTTTCTGGTCTCACCACCCGTAAATTATGGCACTTGTTGAGAAAATGATGTGTGACTTTGGAAGCGATCAGACAATCGGAACCGCATTTGCGTTAAAGTTTCAAAATTTTCATTTTCTCACCAAGTGCCATCAAAAGAATCTTTTGAATTCTGTAGCTAAGGGCCACCCTAATGTCCACGTATCGCTTACTGACAAAGTAACCCGGACCTAAAAATTATACTCTTATTTTTTCGCCAACCAGGTTGGAGGTTCAAGCAGACGTGACATCCACACAACGCTTCAGCTTATGCAGCGAGACTGCCTCCGCTACAACCAGTTTATCAGAAAAGTCTGTAAACGCGTCCATCGCTTTGGATGATGGTGCAGCGTCTACGCGAGCTTTGGCAGGCTCTGTTCTAAATTTTAAGGTACTTCCTATTGTCGCAAGAGATTGACAAACATTTCAGTAAACAGTCTTATAATATATCCGTTATATGCATAGATGGATGGCAGCTCGTTAAGTGGTGGTAGGAGCATGGAAGGTGACCAGGGGGCTGGTTCAGTTGCGGGTGGGCACATGGATTCAGCTGGGCAGGCTACATCTCTAAGTTCCCTTGAGGAGGTAGCGCCTGGTTTAGCGAAACGTGCTCGTCGCAAACCGACACTGGATCGTCAGTGTAGCGATTCGAGTAATTGGACTGTCTGTGGAGAAGACGGCGGCTCCGAGCGCGTTAGATTCGACGATCATGTCAGTTTCATTGAAGCCGACCAGGAAGGAATTGTCAACACATGTGGCGTAGGCAACAGGAATGCTGGAAGGCGCAAACGTAACAAGGAGACGGAACAGGAACCGGATGCTCAGAAATCTGCGAAGTATGAATAAGTATAATATTTGTTAACTCTTGGAAGTTCTTCTTAATCTTCTTATTGCATTTGACTAAATAGATATCAATTTAGCTTTATCGCTACAAACTGAATTTTAGATAATGTTTTGATATGACTGTGTTAAAATGAACAGATGAGTATCGTGGTCCAAGAGTTCAACAGTGAATTTGATTGTAAATTATTTTTGTATATATGTGGATTTTCATTTTAGAAGTACAACCAACGGTGACACAAAAGTCGATTCAACAACGGATGATACCGTAGCACGAGAGCGAGTCAACGTTGCTACTTTGAGAAACTACTTCTTCCATATTTCCACAGTAACTGCAGATCGTGAGAAGCGATTATCAGTGATAGAAGAACCGTGCCCTGTGGGAGCACAGAACAAACGTGCTCGTATTTTTACATCTTCCGACGAGGGATGCGACAACAGTAACACGGAGGAGAACGTACCCTCTTAAAAAGGAATCAAAGACTGAGTAATTCTGTAATAACGTACACGCCTCTTTTAAATACAGGATATGTAGATGCGTATTTACATATGTGTGTATATATGTATTTAAGTGCACATCACGTGCGTACATTAACGCTGAATTTACTATATTTATGCACACCATGTATAAACGTACTCCGAGTGCAATAAAGGGAACAAGTTGAAACTCGCTTTGGAAAGCGAAATACATCGAAGTGAACAAGTATACACTCTCATGCTTCGAAAGTATGTGTGTGCAAAAATATTCTACATCGGCATACACAAGCTTTTGTTACAAAATGAAATTGACTCTCTTTTTGCAAATAGTTGCGAATAATTTTTTAGTTTTGTGCCAATACGTTTCCTTTTTAGTGATGATGAATATCGTAATCTGCGTAAAATTATGTTCTTACATATAACACGGTGTTCATAAATTTAGGATATCTGATTCGTTAAAATTGTTTGAAAGCATGTATAATTTTGTAAAAAGTTGACACAATTATCGTACGGTAAATCATGAATGAATTATGTCAGAAATTAAAGAAAAATCATGTAGACGGTCACGAAGGCTTTATAATGTTGCATTTTAAATGAAATATTCTATATTCGTCAATTTGTCGATCACGTTTCCAAGTGTATAATATCATAGCCTCTTTGCATATGAACTGGAAAGGCCATTTTTTTCTTAATAAATAAAAAATACAAGCATTTATTCGAAAATATATCCGTTGTCGCTACTCTTATGTAACAATTATTTCAGATTTTCTTTTGAATTATTTTAAAAATGGATCAATATGCTCAGTATCTGAAGAAAATGAAGATTAAATATAACACCTAAATACATATATAAGTTCAACTATTTTCATTTTTCCATATTTTTACTCATTTTCTCTAACTTCCCAATAACATTTCGGATCAATGTTTATAATACATTTTATTCTTTAGAACCTTAGAAGGTACTCTTAAATGAATTTTTTATTTTCTAGTAGGGCCAATAAAATGATTTGTGATCATCCCTCATACTACACGATGTTCCTTCATGTACGGAAATATATAGAATGGGACACCTAAATAAACATGTTATTTCTGGCCATTCGAAAAAATTATTCTGAACAGATTTTCTCTATTTTAAAAAGCACATGTAACGATAAAAAACATTTTTCTTGGAATCTTTTTTTACAAGATTTCCTGAGCAAAGAATTCATTTAATGGCTAATGATATTAAAGTATCTGTTAACAGCTTTTTGGTGTAGATTTGTGCGCAATAACAAGCAGTATGGATCAGTGCACTGCAAATTATATTAGTTTCATTAAGAGAAAAGGTTGATGATCTTGAAATTTCGTAAGAAGAAATGTCTACGAATAAAGTTTTTCGATGCTTGCATATATGTTTCAAAATAGTGTAATTGTGTTATGTAGGTTTTTTATACAGCCAAAATAATAAAGATTTACAGATGCTCCCATTTATGTGACCTGCCTGGCATACGGATACATCCTCAAACAATGAATGTCTTAACATTGAATGTTACAGTTTCTAGAAGAGAACACTAATATAATAATATTAGAAAAGATACGGTAGTTTATTACCTTTCATAAACAATTATTTATTTTCGCTCATAGTGAATTATTAATAACTATTTCAGGTGCTTTATTATACATGTCGGATGCTTTGGTTTGTTTTCTTGCTCGAATAGGCACCTTTGCATATGTTATGCACGGGTTACGAATAATTATACGAAATATTACAAATATATTTTTGCGAATTTATATTCTATAAGATTTTGAGTTTTAAAGTGTAAATAATTTTGTAAAATTGTCTCTTATACAGGATGTTTCGTCTAAAACAGGACACCTACATATCCCTTCATGTTATTGTGATGCAAAAAATATTTGTTACGTAATGTGCATGGTGTCAATGGACCAAATATCTGGCACGAATATTTTTTTCAGAAGGTAATTTTTTTCGGAGTTATCAAGGTCATCGATGTTTTTTGATACATAACTACATTTTTATTTTATTGCATCGGGTAACTGATCGAAAAATACATTCAGATATGTATACTAACATGACCTTGAGCTTGATCTGAAGGTACAACTTTAATTTTCGAAGATCTAGGTCATTTCAAGGTCATGTTATATATATCTGAATGTATTTTTCGATCAGTTACCCGATGCAATAAAATAAAAATGTGGTTATGTATCAAAAAACATCGATGACCTAGATAACTCCGAAAAAATGATCTTTGGAAAAAAATATTCTTGCCAGATATTTGGTCCATTGATGGTATGCACATTACGTAACAAATATTTTTTGCATCACAATAGCCTAAAGAGATGGACCGCGCAAAGGAACGCCAATTTTCGAAGATCAAGGTCATTTCAAGGTCATGTTTTTATAAATATCTGAATGTATTTTCCGATCAGTTACACGGTGCAATAAAATAAAAATGTAGTTATGTATCAAAAAACATCGATGACCTTGATGACCCCGAAAAAAATGACCTTCGGAAAAAAATATTCGTGCCAGATATTTGGCCCATTGATGATATGCACATTACGTAACAAATATTTTTTGCATCACAATAACCTGAAGAGATATTTAGGTGTCCTGTTTTAGACGAAACATCCTGATATGTATGAATATATAAATATGTTTGAAAAAAAGGTATATTATATACATATATGTGTTTTTGGTTATAAGTAAGAGCTTTGTTATCTATACAAGTGAGTTAATGTCATATGTTAAAAAAAATATCTATGAAAAATTGTTTTCATAGAAGTTTATATGTATACAAACACGTATATATATTTATATTTAAAAGAACTGGTATGTGAAATGTGACAGAAACTGCTGTATCATATATATGCATTAGCATAGATACATAATTTAGCTATGTAAGGCATGTTTTGAAAATATGTCTGAAGAAACTGCTACGTGATACAAAGTATAAGAAAGGCAAGCTTAATATAGAAGAATTCATAATAATGTGCATTTTTACCAATATTTTTGCGTATATTAAGTACTGATTTAAATGTGTATATTAAACTAGTACATTTTGTTAATATAACGTGAGGTACAATTTTCCATATACTAGTAGAAATAATATGTGTGACCACAAGTAATAAACTTATACTTTTACAACATTTAAAATTAATTTCTCTAAGCTTTCTTCGCCAGTGTACATTTTGTATGAAAATTACAATTTATTGTGTATTGAAAGTTATTAAGAGTAATACCATTTTGAAGATTGTAAATTCGTAAATATAACAGAATACAATGTAAATGGTATATTTCTTTACATTATAATTTTTATTTGTATACTTTCACTTATGTTTAACGATTCAATATTTACTAGTAAACGCATCATTAAGTCAAAGAGCTTAATGATTTCGTACGCAATCCTTATATTGATACAATATACATTTTTAATAAATACTGTAAGTTAAATTGTTCTACTTAAAAATAGAGGTGACTTTTTAAATAATTCGTCTACTTTTAGCTTGAAGAGTTCACTTTGGATTGGTTCATTCAATTGGCACAGAGGATTTTTTACAACATATTCTAAATATACCTGGAAAAAATTCATTATTATTTCATTGAATTTAAATTCTAGAAATCTGTTTTATCTGTTTGCCCAAATATAAATTACTCACATCTCTATACAGTTGTTGCAACAATTCTCTAGCATTCTGCGAAGCATTATCCGTGTTCAAAACAAATTTTAATCCCGAAGGAGTTTCGAAATAATGTAATGTGTATTTACTAGTTTTGTAATACAAAAATCCTTCCTTTGGATCCAACGGCGATATTTTACTTACAAATGATTTGATGGAGAACAACATTCCATACATCAGTTTAGCTTCCTAAATTTCATATAATTACACGTTTATTTAACATAATCTAAGTTGATAAAAAATAATAATTGGAAACAATATTTGTTTATTTACATTCCATTAAATGATTGTTTACTAATTCATTATTACCTCTTCCTTCGTGATCCCAGATTTATTCAACCTATTCCATTCGGCGTAATACAATAACGTTCCATTTTTGGAAAATATGTATAAATTGTGAATTGTCATATTCTCGCTGACACTGGCTTATTTGTTTATTTATCACAAGTTAATAAATGTTGCTAGCATAAACAAGTTATAAAGTACACTGGACATGCAATGTATTTTTTAAAAATGATTCCAAAATTAATGTTACTGGTCACGAAATGTTTGTATGTAAATAGTGATGCTGTGCAGCATCGAACTTACATTTCACAATCCCATAATTATGATTAATTATAGTCTTTTTTACAAAATAGCCTCTTCATGGGTACCAAAACACACTCACTATCTAGCGACGAAACCCAGATACTCAATTTTAGAAAAACTTGAATATCTCGGGAACCAGTGGCTCAAAGTTGATGTTTTTGGTCTCAAAATGCTCGTAGTGACACAACCACAGACGAGGTATAAGAGTAGACCAATCATCCAATGTATTTTTCTGTCATGTTCGGGGGGCTCTAGAGTGGTAGCTGGCAGTCTCTCGTCCGTGGTTCGTGTCACCCGATTATTTCGGTGTTCTCTTACGCCCTCTAGGATATATTCTGGCTCCAGCCAGAGAAACAGAAGGCCACCGGCGGTATTTCGTCGGTGCAGAAGACCACTGAGGAGATTCTCGTCGCGACGCATCGGTGAGAAGGCGAATCATCACGAAACCATATCGATTATTATTAAATGTTACATTCTCCGCCATATTTCAGACGCTATTTTGATACTATTTTCGTCGGTGGTGGAACTTTTAGCGATGTGGTATTTCAGATCACTGTAAGTTCCACGTTATCCCCGCGTCCACTCGCGCCCACTTGCCGGTACCGCTGAATAGCACAGGCGCTGGCATCGATGCTACAACGGCGCTGTTACTGATAGAATTTGATATCTCATGTCGGGGATTCTATAAATTATGTATGCAACAAAAGAATGTTGTATCCTTTTACGCCTGTTAGGTGACGTTTCTACATAAGAAAGCTTATATTCAAGTAAATCATATATAAATATACAAAAATTATAACAAAAAATATATATTTATTACGATAATTATTAGTAGATAGGAATAATTTTTGAATGAATTTTAATGGAAATTTCATCCCGATATCTCTTATGGTTCAAAAGTTATAGTAAAATGTCACCAAATTTCTCGATCCAACCCACTGTAACGCCAGATTGCGACTAGTCTCCTGCCTTCCCCTTCCACAACACTGTTCCCCCCATTAATATACCACATATATATCAGTGGTTCCCCCACGCTTGCGCCTCGGGCCGCGGCAGGTCCGAGGCACGTTTCGGTTCTTCGCGCATAGGTCAGAATGTCCCGTCCCGAGTGGATTTCGGCTGATTTCGGTATTTCCAAATAGACCGATATTGCGCGACCTTTTCACGTTTTTTCTATATAGGAAAAATGCATTCCCCGTACCCGCGCGTAAGAATCCACCCCTCCAGGAGGGGGCGAAACTTACCAGGGGACGGGGACGGGGTTTTTACCCACAAAAAACGCCTGAGCTAGCCGAGGAAATTTTCCGGGTGAGGCAAACAATACACGTTGCCTCGCTGGGCCGCCGCGGCAAACAACGCATTATCGCATTGCGTGCCTCGCCCGGCCGATTTAGACCACGGATTTGCTCATAATTATTTAACGATTCATTTTACAGGATTTTTTTAAATGCAATTCTCTTTATAAGACCTTAACCCTTGAGAAAGTGGAACCCGAAGTGCGAGTCATAACATCACAGACACAACTCGTTAGCCATTTGTATTTGATCGTTTTCGTGGATCTAGTTCCAACATTTATCGTTTGTCAGCGTAGAAGGCGTAAGGAGACCAGTTGTTATTGTGCGAGATACGAAACTCCATATGGTGATTGGTCTACTCCTATACCTCGTCTGTGGTAAGGAGCATTAAAAACTAATTTGAAAAGCTGCTGAAGCGTAAAGCATGATGTTCACTATCTATTTAAAGAATTCAGTATTCAACACCAGCGGTGTAAACAGTAAAAATGTACTCGGTATTTTCACAATATTTCACAAATAAGTATTTGATTATAAAATACATTAACAAAAAAAATAATGAAACTATGATGCCATTAGATCACGTGCGCGTGACTTGTTAGATAACACATCTAAATAATACATAGGAATGTCGCAGTATTAGTGCATACGTGAATTTACATTTTTTTGGTATGACACTGTTGATAGCACGTTAAAAATATTACGTAAATTTATATACGTTAAATAAATGGTAACCGTGAAATGGAAATATTGGAAATTTTGTATAGAAAATCAAGCACATATAGATAACAAAATTAGAAAAAGGTCTTTTGATTAAGATTGTATGTATGCGCATATCAACTTGGAAGTTTCTAATAAATCATCTTGATATGCTTTCATTAAATTATACGCAACCCTTGGCTGCCTTGTTTATTAGCAATTTCCTGTGTGACAATGATGGTCAAATTATGAATAATCATGGCGTCTGGCTGCTATTGCCTCTCGATTTATTTTTTTTTTTGGTTGCATCTTCATTTATTACTCTATTAAATAAAAACAATATTACATAATACCAATCCAGCAAGCAAAGTCGTTCTTTTCTTTTCCCAATGTCGAATGTAATATGGAATATGGCCGTGCAACTTTTTTATAGCGAAGAAATAAGAGGCAGTTTAATTTTGAAGATGATCTATTGGGTCCCACTTGCAGCGGATTTATGCTCGAATAACAAAATGACGTCCATGGTCAAAAGTGAAAGACTTTGCAACACTGTGCACACATTATTCTTTTCAATTGACATACCATTAATCTGCTTCGGCAATTTTTTTTCTGTTAATTTGCTGCATCGACAACTTACAAAGATGCGGTTCTATACATATACTATTGTGCTTATTACTTCCTTACATACATGTTTACGCGTTATTACCGATCACGTTCATCGAATAAACGTAAGTAATTATCCTCCTACATCACCCCCCCAACACCTGCAACATATAAAAATGGTAACCAGTCACGGTAATCGTTAATATGCGAAAAAAAGATCTCCGCTATAGTTAAGCGGAAAGTTCCAGGAAAACGCTAGAAATAAGTTCATAGATTATTCGATACCATTTTCATTTAATCATGTGTTACCTAGGCAAGTAACTGTTTAGTATGCCGAGTTTAGAACGCAATTTGTAAGTAATGTATCTCCTCGGACTGATCTACGATGAGTGAATGCTCTCAATGTGGTTGCCTAACTATAAGTCTCTAGAAGGCACACGAATTGCGTTGAAAATCGTAGCAACGTTGAGCAATCTTTAATTATACTCGAGAAAAACAGTAACGATCTCTTGTATTGAAACTCCGATCCAAGGAAGTGATAATTCGCTAATAAAAGGCACTAGGGAACGGATCTGAGGAGAAAAACAACTGGTTACATATAGACTACGGATATTATGTTCTTCTAATAAAAGTGGATAAACAGTATATATATGAAACCGTAAAAATACTATTGTATTACTTTTAAGTTGAAAATGTTGTCTTATTTTAGAGGACGTTCTTTATTTACCATAATTGTCATCAACAGTAATCAACAGAATTGTCGATCTACTTGTGTCATACTTCGAAATAAATTTGAAAATAAATATTTTGCATAAAATCCGCTGTTTAATAATCATTGCTGCTATAATCAGAAATTTTAATTAAGATTGTAGCAATATGTGCTTAAACGAAGAAATAATTCCGAATGGAAGCATCTTTATAATTTCAATTACTACAGAATCAAAAATATAAAATCGATTAGTGTTAAAAAATTTCTGCGGACCATTTGAAGATATGCAGTCCAGCGATGAAAGTGTTCATAGAAGTCATCGAAGTCGTCGAAGACCTCTCCTTGTTTTTCGCGGGAGTCCCCAGCGCGGCTCGAGTTGCATAATCAATTTAATTCGCTCGCAGTTAATTAAAGCGTGTAATTATTTCTGGAAAATCGCCGATAAATCTTCGATTATCCTTCGGCGTTCATATCAATTTACAAACTTCGCCGTGACCTTCGTTGGACAGATGGGACGGAGGTGGAACGCGAAAGATGAATTCAAGTGCGGTCCGCGACGCGCACCTGGAAATGAAATTCGATATCGTGCACGCGGAAAGAAAATGGTAACGGAGAACCGGCAACGGTCATTGATTATTCATGTTGTTTGCCAGACGCACACATACAGTCCTCTTGTCCTTTTCCCCGTTTATTTCACCGCGAGAGATGACCAGTATATTTGAACAATGTTGCAGCAATTCTCGTTGAATTTTAAGCAGCGTCGATGGGACAAACACCAAAGATGGCATTGCGTTTCGGGAACTGTGATTTTATGGAACTCTGCGGGCCCTTTTGGACATGTTTGCTCCAACAACTCCAAATTTACAGTCGACGACGTTTCATTACACCTAATTTGGTAACTCAATATGACCTGTCGATGTTTTTAAATTTCATGGCTTATTTTGTCAGAACCAGAGTGAGAAACAAGTTCTTCTATATGGCCTAGTGATTAATGTTTTTTACTAAACATGTTTTCCTGTAAAAGTGTGCACATACATATTTATAACATTTTAATGCAATTCGCGTCGGAATTCAAATAAATGAGAAATAAAGAAGAACAAAAATTATGAATGGACATATATTGATTTTTAATATCAACCTAAAATTGAATGTTAATTGGTTGGTAGATCAGATGAAATTTCTTGCGTTAGAGTATCTCCGAGGAGTTTAAACTTAGCGGCTGCAACGCTTCACCTATATTCGGTCTCGTAGACTTTTAAAATGATTTGATAAATTTTAATGACACGGTTGAATGGTAAACATTATCGACGCTTGCCGTTTGGGACAAAGAAAAGAAGAATTCAATCGAGAAGCCAATCAAGCTCCACTTCTGTCGTTGTCGTTCGAATTTATGAGTGCGATTAATGCTCGTCGCTGACTTAAACGTTTCCATTATAAATGCTTGTAGAATAGAGGATCGATCATCATTGAGAGAACGATTTAAATTATTTAAATGCTATTCTAGTGTACGTTTCCATGAATTCGAAGAAATACGGTTTTGCCTCTCCGTAACTTCATTTTTCTAGGATTTATTACCGTGAAAAAAAAACTGAATGTAAACGACAGAACATGATAGGAAGATAACAAGATGATATACGCGCATAAGTTCAGAATATGAAGCAGAATAACGCAGATTTATAAAAAAATTATAATAAATTCATATTACGTTGACATTAAAATCAAATTACTAATATTAAAAGTAAATTTGTCTGTCTTTGTACTGGATTTTCATGGAAAAATTTGGAGCCAATGATTTTTAATTTTAGCAGCCTTTACGATACTTTAGCGAGAACAACATTACTAGACTGTGGATCTTTATGCAAAATAAAAATATTCTACATCGATTGCGGAAAACAGTAGTTAAATAAAAATTCATTTCATCCCTTTCTACGTTGAAAACAAACAACGTAACAATATTCTTAGATTTTTTATATTTTTCACTGTTTTATATTTTATGCAGTTAATTTCTTCATAAATGCATAAAAATCCACTTGCATAAAATTTGCAAAATGCATAAAATTTGCTTAAAATTGCGTCATGTCCTATTTTAAAATTTCGTTCCCCGAAGGTTCGTATTAAATCTGTTGGATTATGTTCACGTGGCCCCTCATCAGTCATTTTTATTTCTTGCGGCCGTGATTTGCAATAAAAAGTCCTCGATCTAGGCAGGCCTCCACCGAAATGGAGAAAGAGATTATTGGTTTTTCGCTTGATCCAAACGGTACATGGAAGAGCAGGTGGTATATCGAGTCCTTTGTCCAAGATAATCTACCGCTCATCCTCTCGGGCGGTTACACAACCATCAAATATTATGATATGTGACCGGGGGCGAAATGTCGGGACATCTTTTACTAAAAAACACACGCGGCGTCGGTTCGCTGGCCGATGGAAGGAGAAACCATGACACATCGGCCTTATGTCTGCGTCGATCCTATCTGGAACTATAAAAACGCCTGGAAGATCCGACGTGTGTACAGTTTCCAAGTGAACATCGCACAGACCTCTACCGAAAACAAACATGAAGACCATACTCGTTGTTTTTGCTCTCTGCTTCGTCAGTGCTCTGGTGAGATTTCTCGAACTCCGAAAAATTTATTTTTCGCTTTGAACGACTATTATGTCAATTTCGAATGTTGTGTCTTGAATTTTTCAATGGAACAACCGATATCAATGTTTGTCCCGATCGTTAAATCGTGTTCCAATCCTGTTAAAATCAACGTCCCAGAAAATAAATCTTTTAAAAAGCAAAGTTATGAATTCTTCAAATATCGTGTGCACCTAAAATTAATTTGATTTTCTTCACCCGTACTCGTACACGTTTCTTGCATTTTTTGTACTGGTGGTCATCTTACTTTAATCATTTCAAAAATTATGTGACGCCAGTTACTGCGATAACCACCGTGGCCCCACTGAGACAACAAACGCCGGTTGCCGCTGACCGGCATGTCAGTGAACGCGTTAATGACGTTAAAATGATAGAAAAATATTTATATCAACAATATTTTGTATCGTATTAGATTCCGTAAAATTGGTTTCTTTATACTTAATAAAAAAAAATTTTTCCGCGCCTCTCTACCTTTTATTTTTTAATGGATATAATAATATAGACACATTTTGAGATAATACTAGCTTTATTATCAAAAAACTGAAAACTACAAATTAATGTTTTATTAAAAATTTTTGGCGCCTCCCCTGGGAGACGTGCCTTTCAAGTTGGAAACCGCTGATCTATAGATAGACTACGAAAAATAAAATTCTTGAGTAATAAAGATAATCAAGTGTGGTAAGTGAAAAGCGAAAATAAACGAACAAGTCTCGGAGTTTTTAATTGAATAACTTGATAACCCCGAAGACCAACAGCGAACGACACGATTAGAAGAATTCTTTGACTGTTCCGATTGTATAATTACTTTATCTTGGCGATTATTTTCTAGATTCTAATACATAGTCGGAATATAATACATAGTCGGCGATCAAACCGTGTAGAAAAACAAAAGAATTTATTGATAATTATTATCTATTAATCATTTCTTGACAATAGTTTTATTAATTCCATATACCTAGGCATTAAATTAAATTATATTCAAATGAGTTAAATGCGGTACGTTTATAATATATTTACAATTTTTTCAGGCACTCACAGATGAGCAAAAGGCTAAACTATCGCAGTACAAGAAGGACTGTATTACGGAATCCGGTGTTGACTCGAGTAAGTCCGAGATTATCAATCGTTACTTTTAGAAATAATAGGTGATTTAAACATTTCTTTAATGATCTACAATAATTTATTACATTTTTCCTGCAGAAGTGGTAGACGATGCGAAGGCCGGCAATTTCAATGAGAACGACGAAAAACTAGCCTGTTTCTCCTCCTGCATGCTGAAGAAGATTGGAATTGTAAGCGATACATAATTGTTTGTTCATTTTAGCCCTTGATCACAAAATAGTAGATTAGATAATTTGCATGAAATATACTTGCACTTTATATCATAATTTCCTTTCATCCTTTTTTATTATTGCATTTTCTTTTTCTTTAACAGTGACTATTACGACATATTTTAACGATTAAAATTTTTGCAATAGATGAATCCGGACGGATCCATCAACGAAGAAACTGCCAGGCAAAAAGCACCCGCTGAAGTTACGAAGGAGCAGCTCGATGAAGTTTTCAACAAGTGCAAAGACATCAGTAAGTTATATATTCTTAAAGAATGTTATTGCATAAAATTATATAGATGAATATCCATTAATGAATCTACTGAAACTGTTCCAGCTGGCCCCAACGAGTGTAAAAAGGCAGCCAATCTAGTCAAGTGCTTCAAGGACAACAAAACCTTCAAAATATTTAACTAAATCAAAAAGATTTTTGTGGAAAGGCGATTTACAAATATTGTATACAAAGAGTGAAACAATGCTTGTAGATAAGAGTTCATAAAATAGTTGTTTGCAAATCTTTCGTTTCCCTTTATTTTATTCATAAATTTCATCAGCATGAATTTTATAAATTTTAATAAACGCCGTTATCTAAATATGAGGACAAATTATTCTTAGCGCTGTGACTGTAATGAATGAATGATGCAAATAATTGGCAAAAACTATGTTCCATCATTCAAATTCTTATTTTAAATTGGCGCCATCCGTGGCGAAATCTTGAAACTGGTAGACAACTTATAAATTTAAAATAGCGCGCCAGATGGCTCCACGATTCACTTTTCAAATGAAATTTTTATTTTGTCGAATAAATTAACTATTGCAAGGTTCTAAGTGAATCTTTTTGCACGTTATAATGATATAATAGTGCAATAAACGGTCTAATGTATGCGAAATATAAATATACAAATACAATAAATATTATAAATATACAAATATTAAAGCGAAAAATCTATTGCATTACTTCAAACGATCCAATTCAAGTCCTAATTAATTTAGTACAGAATGGAATAACAAAGTAGGGATTGAATCTATGTGAAAAAAATACAGAATGATGCCATGTTTATTCGACTGACTTGTTCCACGTTGGACATGCTCGCAAAGTGAGCAACATGGCCACTAAGGAGAACAATCTGTCCGCGCTTTATGCGGAATTAAATAAATTGGGACAAAACGGGGAATACGAGAGAGCCTTGAAAACCGCTAATAAAAGTGAGTAACTCATCGAGTCCATAAATCGAATCGTTTTCTGTAAATATATAGTAAACATAACCTGTGCTCCGTTTCTTGTGAAAACGTTGTGTACTTACATTAGAAAATTATTTAGTTCTAGGGCTCTCTCAAGATGAAGAAGCTGCATTCCATTGCAAAGTTATTTGCTGCATCCAGCTGTCCAAGTTCAACGATGCGTTGCAATTTATTCTTAAAAATCCTAAACTGGCCGCGTAAGATTGTTTATCTTGATGCTCTCAGTTACTCATCTGCCCAACCGTTCCTATCCTCATCCTTGATGAATGGAAGATTGCTTACATGTAATCACAATGTCCACGAATTAAAATTCACAAATTAACAAGCATTTTCTTTTTGTGCAGCAACTTAGACTTTGAGAAAGCCTATTGTTTATACCGATTGAATCAAGTGCCTGAAGCACTGAAGGTGGTGGAGAATATTTCTAATCTGTCTTTAAAGCTCAAAGAGCTGAAAGCACAAATATTGTACCGGCTTGAGAAGTATGAAGAATGTTTTGGTGTGTACAGAGATATAATCAAAAATTCTCACGACGAGTACGAAGATGAAAGGGAAACGAATCTTGCAGCTGTGATCGTGAACTTAGCAACAGAGGGCTCTGTAAGTGTTCGATTGAAGAACGTATGTCTTATTATTTTTATGTACATGTTTGCTTTTCAGAATTTGGAAGTTCCTGCCTTAAGAGAAGACACTTACGAAATGACATACAACGCAGCATGTCATTTAATAGCACAAGGCAGTAAAGGAGATAGAGCGCTCTTAATAGAAGCAGAAAAGAAACTTAGAACAGCTGAGAAAATGTGCAAGGAAGGTCTCGAGGAAGATGGAGTAGCTGAAGAAGAAATAGAGGATGAATTAGGAATTATTAGAGTTCAGCTCGGGTGTTGCCTGCAACTTCAAGGTCGCGAGAAGGAAGCTCAAACTCTCTATACTTCAGCTTTGAAAGCAAAACCAGACGATATAGCCTTGGTAGCAGTTGCAAGCAACAATCTTGTCTGCCTCAACAAAGATCAGAATGTGTTTGACAGCAAAAAGAGAATGAAGAGTGCTACTCATGATAGTCTAGAGCACAAATTAACTTCTAGACAAAGGAGGAACATTTCGTACAATCAATGCTTGCTTGCTTTGTACACTGATCAGGTATAAATTTCATTATGGTCCATTTTTTGTGAGAAGATTAGAGTACATTCATATCTTTGCAAAGCTGAATATATTCCATTATATTTACAGGCAGAACAATGTCAATCGTTTTGCAACAAGCTTGCAAAGGACCATCCTGCATTGGCTGCGGATGCAATGTTCATTAAAGCCGTTCAGCTAGGAAAAGATGGCAAAGCAAAGGAAGCTGCGAAACTGTTGACTCAGTACGCGGTCGGAGAAAAAGAGTTGCAGATGAAACTGGTTTGTGTGCAACTGTTGCTCAGTCAGGATGAGAAACAGGAAGCGATCGAGATTCTCGAAAATTTGAATGAAAGAGACAAGTCGCTACCCGGAGTAGTGAGTGCGCTTGTTACTCTCTATATGGCTAGCAATAACCGCGAGAAAGCGTCGGCTGCTCTTAAGAATGCTGTCAATTACTATAAGAAAAATAAGGTAGGTATAGTTTTCCTCTCACCTTTTCTTCTCTTTTGTTCTTATTTTAATTATCTCATGGATTCTTAGGAAACCACCGCTAATTTGGGAGAGTTCTGGCGGCAGGCCGCCGACTTCTACCTTCGTGGCGGTGATATCAAGGTAGCGGCAGACATACTACAAGAAATGGTAGATGCCTCGCCTTCGGACACCAAAACATTGGCACAGTTGGTAGTCGCTTATGTGCAATTCTGTCCTGAAAAGGCGCAACTGTTGTCCAAACGCTTGCCGCCTCTTCATGATCTTGCAGAGAAAACCGATGTGGATACTTTAGAAAGTAGTAATTGGGTAATAGGTACCAAAGTGATCAAGAAGAAGATAGAACCGTCACCAGGGTAATTATTGCACATTTACAAGGCTGTCTTATTTCTGATGTGTTACACAAATTTGTCATTTTTTAGCAAACCCACTGTTGATCTGACGAAGAAGAAACGCAAGAAGCGTAAGCGCAAGGGTAAACTACCTAAGAATTATGATCCAAATATACCGCTTGATCCTGAACGGTGGTTGCCCAGACATGAACGTAGCGGGTTCAGGAAGAAACGTGATAGAAGAAATAGGGATGTTGCTATGAAGGGTACACAGGGTACCGCTGCAGGAGCCAGCGATCTCTAGTACGTATTAAATATATGTTAAATATCATTTATTATTTATGGGCAAATGGTTTTAATAATTTATTACCATTTTTAACAGCGATATCACCAAAATGCCTACGAACGCAAAACCCTCCCCGAATCCACGGCATAGTCCGGCAGTGGAGACTTCCGGTCCGCGACAACAGCAACGCAAAGTGCAACAGAAAAAGAAAAAGAAGGGAGGAAAATGGTAATCACACAGATGCCCGCATTTGAACTGTACTTTAGCAAGTGTCGTAATCTACACATGTAAAGAGTCAACTAACTTCCCATGTACAGCGCACTATACTGCCATTTTCAAAGTAACCTCGATCAGTTAAAATTTTTAATCTTTAGTTACTATGTTGAACACTGTAATTGGATCCCAAGTGTAAGGAGAAATATATACAGAACAGTATGGTACATAAAATATTTTTTATTCTTTTTTTCGTTTTGTTTGCTTTGTTTAAATTTTTTTGTCAACTCGTCGACAATATTCGGCAATATAACATACAATATAGGTAACATGTTCCTTGCGTACATTGACTAGGATTTGGCGATACATATCTTTATTCCTCTGTTGGTAACAATTGTATATAAAAATACAATCTGCAGTTCTGTGTTTTCTTCTCTTTTTTTTCTTGCATAATAAGTCTGTAATATGTGTGTAGATATCGTGATTGTGCGTCAGATTTTAACATTCATATAACAGAAATATATACGTATATACAATACGTATACGATACGTATATACAAGTGGCATATATATAGAATTCACAACTACAATATTTTTCACGTTACACAGACAATAATAAAATGCCACCACGTATTTCATTAATTGTTCCATAGTGAAAATCATAACTCTGTGAAGACACGTTTTGATTACATATCACTGTAGCAAAATCGATGTATGCGCACGCGATATGCGTGCATGTATCATAAAGAATATTATCATATTATCTTCTATGATTCTAACTTATTGTCTCGTATTATCATTGCACAACACAGCATTGTTTGTTGTCGTATATATAAATTTCTAACAGAGGCAACTGTCGAGGTAAGAATATAACCGTATCGTAAAACGTTTCTACATCTGTTTCTGTAGTTGTTCTAATAATAAACGGGACTGTAAACCGTCCTGTCCAAGTATATATCACTTAAAATACTCGATACCTTTCCCATTAGAAAATAGTGCAACAGGCACACTCGTATTCAACTAGACTGGACAAATTGTGATATGCGTACATTATACATATATATAATACGTAGAAATGAAAGAAACGCCAGAAAAACTCATTTACCAGTCCTAAGCGAGTATGATCAGTAATCGGTACCTTCGTCATGCCGCACTCATCTATTGGCAAAAGTTACCGCAAGTATGTTCCCGAAACCAATAGCCAAATCAGTACTTGACAAATGAGCTTGTCAAAGATGAAAAATAGATGAGTAAGGCACAAATGCATGTAAATGTCACAGCATTTACATATGATGCAAGTAATTCTCAATGTAACGTTACATTACCAGTAGATAATGCTACTTTTCGGGAATTATACCCTCCCAGACGTCTTCCCGCTGTTTATTCGCTAATCTACGTTTTTCTGAAAGAAATGAAAATTTTTTTATTTTGATTACCATTTTCTCTAGTACAATCATGCGTCGCTTAACGATGGACGTCTCAGAACATATCGTTGTCGTTGAGTGACGCATGACCGAACGCAGGGCCAGTTCTTTCTACGATAAATGGTAGTTACCTTTAGCTTCACGCAAAACGTTTTTCTCGTGTTCGCGTTCTTGCCTAGCCGTAGCCAGTTTCACACCTAGAGCACCCGTGACCAACCGCCTTGCCAATGCAGCACAAGTTTCCGGTCGACTCCGGTAAGGTTGCAAAAATTCTGCGCTTCTTCTCGCTTTCGTTTTACTCAATGCCGTGGCTTCGCTTAATGGCCTCGTTTTTACAAACGGGTGATCCGACGCCAGAACCTCGGCGGCTGGAAGTTCAAGAACGTGAATATACGTTAAACTATCCTAGGGCCGTCGATGTAAAATCATTTCAATTACCGACAAGTGGGCTACTAAAGACACCGAGACAATGCGTGTCGTCCACCCACTTCAACTCGAAGCCACCGTTCTTGAAAGGACTAAAAACAGTTGCAAGATCGCTAGTCTTAAACTCTGACGGGAAATTGTATATCTCGATAACATGAGCAAATTCGTCGCTGGACACTTCGATGTGCTTGGTATACTTGTAATCGCTTTTCGGTTGTTCTATCACAACGTCGCCCACCGCTGACGTCAGCTGAAGAACAAGTAACTTTAAGATGATTATTATCATTGAAATTAAAGAAAGAATTACACGCATCGATGCTTGCCTCTTCTATGAGCGTCGGGTCTAAGCAGTCGCCGTTGTCGTCGAACAAACTATCCCAATCGCATTCGTCCCTGTTTATCTTTTTAATCGGAGGAGATGGCGGTGGGGCTGGTTTACTTTTTGGTCTCTCAATCTTTTTGACTTTCTTCTCCGGCGGTGTCGTAGGTGGAGGAGTAATCTCCTTAACAGGAGACGGCTCTTTCTGTTCTACATCCGAGATGATCAAAACATCCGACACTATTTTGCGACCTATCATTTGCGTATTCTTCTTATTCGTTATCTCGTCCTTATTGGAAAGTTCGTCGTTCTTTTTATTGTTATTCGACGTAGATATTGTAACAACGTCATCCTTGTATTTATCAGATCCTTCTACCGGTTCGTTAACATTAACTTCGCTATTTACATACGCTTCAATCGAATCTAAACTAGTTTTATCTTCGCTAGAACTACTAGATGTCTCTTCTTCTTTAACAGCCGGGAATTGAAATGCATCGGGTCCGTCGCATTTTGTACTCGGAACAGCGGAATTGTCTGGCTTGTTTGGCACGTATTCGTTCGCACTTTTTACCTGCTGCTCCGACTTTTCCTGGTTACAGGATTCTACGTCAGACACGACCGAAGAACTCGAAGAACCCGAAGAGTCGGTATCCTTCGAGTCTATCTGAAGACGCGGACTAATTTCATTCTCTAGATTGCTCGGACATTTATCGAGACACATATTTGATCCCTTTTTCGCGCATTCTACAGTTTGTCGACTATCAGAATCTACATCTTTGAGATTTAAATTCGACTTCGATTGTCTGTGAGTAGAGGAGGACAACCCGGTGGTTTCCTTCGCTGTGCGACTCGTACGAATGGATTCTGAAGGCTGTGGACTACCTTCAGTGTCCAAGCTCCTACGGGGTCTTGGAACGTAAACAGCACGGTCTGGCCTCCTTTGGCGAGTAGATCTTTGTAAAGTGTTTCATAAAACGTAAGGCATTAATGTGCTTTGAAAAGTACAAGAATTATAATACTAATGAAAGAAAACATCGCCGTAACTTACTTCGAACTAGAAGATGAGTCGTTAGATTGCACTTGAACTTGATCTGTGCTCGTCTGTTCACTCCTTGCTCTCCTGGCAGCTGGTGGCCTGTAGATTTCAACTGCTGGCACTGTCTTCACTAAAAGGCCACGCAAAAATAAACTGAATTAGTTTGTAATTTGTTATTTGGATTGCCTCGTTACTATACTGCAGATTTTCATGTTCAAAAATTGTCTGAATTAGTTGCATGATACAGGATCTACGTATATATAGACAGTTATTTCTTTTCTTAATAATCTTAACCCTTTGCATTAAAGACGCCACTAAAACTTGTTACACCACTATTCACAGTTACGCCAGAATAAAAAGGGTTAATGAGTTGAAAATAGTAGAGCAGTGTCTTTAAATTCCCGAAATGTTTTTACTATTTTGTATGCGATCTACTCGTTGTTATAGTAATTGCATAAAATTCGCTGTCTACTCGTTACAAATGGAATAAGATCAGAATCAGTTTCTTCCATTCACCTGGTCTTTGTGCTCGTACACGTTCGGGCGAAGCGGAAGGCGACCGCGGGCCGTCAGCACCCATCTCTAACAGCGTGTCAGCAACTTTTATGTTTGATTTGCACTGCAAACCATTCAATTTCGGATCCCTTGAATCAGAAAGACGGAGAATTAAACGTTTGACGCCTCCAGTTCCGACTCGTAGTCCAACGTTCCTCGAAATGTTAGCCGGTCCTATCCGGGGAGTACGTTATACGACCTTGAGCCGGTCAGTTTCACTTTCGTTTGCCTCTGCTACGTCGCAAGAATTTCGCCGCGGCAAATTCGTTTCGCAATGCTACGCGAATATTAGCGATTTTCGCCTTAGGCACGTTCAACATAATTAACACTTTATCTACTCACAATTATGTTTTATACATATATTATACGTGTAAATATCAATTCTTTAAAAATTAATCCTTACATCAATAACATTCTTGCGACAAACTATAAATTGTGGATCTCTGGTAGTTGAAGTGTTAACAATGTTTTTCTTTGCCTGCAATAATTACAAATTTTCCGAACGAAGATGTAACAATACAACGTGTTGTAATACAAATCAGTTTTTACAATGTATTTCAAGAATTCTCCAATAACGTAACTCGCAACCGTGATTAGAAAATGATGTACAAAAATTACTCACTTGCTCACCAATAAAGATCGCTACTTCTTGCGGGGATATAATTCTTTTAGATATAATTAGAAGATGTAATTAAAGGCAGAGAATTACAACAGATCGCGATTGGAGCAATTAGTAGTCGTCGACTATAAATATTAATCGTTGATAATTAATCGTTTTTAACGGAAACTGTACTTGATGCAAGCTTCTAGAAGAAACATTGTGCATATGAAAATTACTTTCACCACACTGATTTATTCCGGTTGGTATTTGTTTACTCGTGGGCCCTCTTATCAACAAATTACCAAAAGATCAAAGAGCTTGGAACCAGCGGTCACTTCCTAGCCAGATGATTCAAGGAGAAAAGTCTTCGTGGATGTTTATGTCACTGAACACCGTTGATACCTTATCAGATCACTCTTGTAGCACACGACGGTCCGTCTATCCAGGCCCTGGCCGATCGAGAAGGTATGCAGGTCGTCGAAACGATCCTGCACCAGCTGGTGTATGATGAACCTCCGATAGTTGTTTACAGGTGGAAAGACGAGTACCCTGTAAAAGTGAAAAGAACGCGTTACGATCGCGGTTGAAAGTGAGACCGGACCGAGGACGGCCGACACGGTGAACGTAACCGCCTTGCCCCGGGCCAGTTCGCAGTATCCCGCCAGATGAACACGCCGGCTTGACTTTTACATAACGTTTCGCCGCGGCGGCGTTTACTTTCTCCTTCGTTCGTTTCCTCAAAGTGGATTCATCCTTGCATTCTCAATGCCGGCGTTTCGGCCGCATTCCAGCAAATCGCACAACCTCGTTAGCATTTCACATAATCATCACCATTCGATAACAAACCGGCTGTCATTACGTTCGACACACAAAATACAACACGCAAGAATTAGCCGCGTTCATTCGCGCCGTTCACAGCCAGACTATCAACGCAATCAACGGCAAGAATCATTCGGTCTGCGTCCGTGAACATGGTGGGGTAAATGCGCTTCACCTCGGCCCCTAACCGATACATAGTGAGCCTTAAGAAATATCTACTAATGTAGGAAAAGTATAGTAGGAGACTATATATAAATATAGTATATGCTATACCAGGATGATTGATGTGGGCGTTCGAATGAAAACAACTATTGACGGTGAAGCCGTCCGCCAAGAGTGCGATTTATTAAAGAAGTCAACGAACTGAACACTCCGAGCGTCACTGGAAGAATGAATCGCTCAGATAATCTCTAGTCCTAAGGACCCCTTGTTGCCAGCGTTGTCGCTACCTACACCCCCTAGGTGCTCTGGGTTTTTACCTGGATAGGTACGCGTCGCGCTGTCGAGTCGCACGCTGCCCACACTCGACGTTCCGTTATTCGATATTTCTTACAAGAAGCTATTTAATTACTTTTGTATTCGCCGAGATTGTAGTCGATGAATAATAACTACAAATTGTAACCGAAGCGGATGTAGTTGGAGCTACAACTACAATTTGTAGTTAATATTTGTAGCTATTATTCGAAGTACGAACACATCCAGGGTTATTTTCGGCCAGCTTGAGCCCCCAAAGAATACGTACCGAGGCCCGAGGGTCGAGCCCCGAGACCTGAGCCCAGAACACAATATCAGTGCAATAAATACAGCTGGACAATCCGCCGGCCAGAAAGGTATATCGGTATGAGACCGCAGAAAATCCAATTGCTAAACTTGTTTATTTTTCATATTTTTTCATGGGAGTGACTTGATTCAGTTCCGTGGCGTTCTTCCGATTAGAACAAGACCAAACTCGATGGAATTAGGACTGTGTAGAGTAATGTAGTTATTTAATAATTAAATTAATTCCACCGAGTTTGGTCCTGTCCTAATCGGAAGAACGCTACTAAGGAACTGAATCAAGTCACTCCCATGAAAAAATATGAAAAATAAACAAGTTTAGCAATTGGATTTTCTGCGGTCTCGTACCGATATACATACCTGGCTGGCCGCCGGGTTGCCCGGCCCTGTTTATTGCACCACTTGGCTACGGCTACCTTCGTCGCCTCGTCGCCCCAGCAGATTATTCCGAAGGTTTCTTTTCGAAGACTCCGAATACATGGTTACATTTAGAAATTAAATAATTACGTTACTCTACACAGTCCTAATTCCATCGAGTTTGGTCTTGTTCTAATCGGAAGAACGCCACGGAACTGAATCAAGTTACTCCCATGAAAAATATGAAAAATAAACAAGTGTAGCAATTGGATTTTCTGCGGTCTCAAACCGATATACCTGGCTGGCCGCCGGGTTGCCCGGCCCTGTTTATTGCACCAGTTGGCTACGGCTACCTTGGTCGCCTCGTCGCCCCAGCAGAAGATTATTCCGAGGGTTTCTTTTCGAAGACTCCGAATACATCCACGGTTACATTTAGAAATTAAATAACTACATTACTCTACACAGTCCTAATTCCATCGAGTTTGGTCTTGTTCTAATCGGACGAACGCCACGGAACTGAACCAAGTCACTCCCATGAAAAAATATGAAAAATAAACAAGTTTAGCAATTGGATTTTCTGCGGTCTCGTACCGATATACATACCTGGCTGGCCGCCGGGTTGCCCGGCCCTGTTTATTGCACCACTTGGCTACGGCTATTCTTTGGGGGCTCAAGCTGGCCGAAAATAACCCTGGATGTGTTCGTACTTCGAATAATAGCTACAAATATTAACTACAAATTGTAGTTGTAGCTTCAACTACATCCGCTTCGGTTACAATTTGTAGTTATTATTCATCGACTACAATCTCGGCGAATACAAAAGTAGTTAAATAGCTTCTCAAATAAAAGTTACTTTTCTATTCGACCCTTCGAATAATGGTTACAACTACTGTAGTTTATATTCGTATTCGTAATTAATTACAAAAGTAATTGACACATGCGAAGTGTCTGATTTTTAACATTTCACAAATTTTGTCCGAATAAAACTTATTGATTAAGACAAGAACCACTGTAATCAATAGACAATGCGGATGTTATGTATTTATAGCAGCGCTTAAGATGGCTGACTACTGGAATAATAAGCTTAACAGAATCCCCATATAAACAGGCATCCTCTCTCCTGCGACCGTTGCATCCGGCAGGAACGGTGTCAAATTACGTGTGCCGTTAAAGTGTTTGATTACGACTATTATTGCTTGTAATGAGAATTAAATGGAAAAACTTGTTGGGCATAACCAGGAAATGATATTTTAGTCTACATAACATCGAAAGTACTTGGGTGTTGTGCAGACAACATAATTGGCGAAAGGGTAAACAGTTATGAGTGCCATAATGTCGGGCACAGGGTGTAGGGTAATTGTTCCGGAGTAATCAAGCATCTAGTCAGTAGTTAAGCATCTTAAGCGTTGTCATGATTGATGTGTTATTTTCTAAATTTTTCAAATGAGGACATTAGAATGAGGAATTAGAAATGAGGAATAAGATGGCGTTGATGTTTGCTAGTAGAAAAGGTTTAATATGTAGACAGCGGATCTTTGCGTAAAACAAAAATGTTCTACCTCAAAATTGCAACAAACTCGAGCGACATAGGAATTTATAGAAAGGCTGTGTACTGGCTAGAGAATAATGGATATTTGCCGTGTTTTGAACTGATTCGTACCGCTACGTCCGCAAGCTGAACGGCTCCAAGCGGCAAGAACCACTGGAGCATTACGGTGCGTGACCTGCGCCACGCGTTGCACCTGTTAGAAGGCAAATTTCGTTGCGCAGTGTAAGATGAACAGGAAGCGGGGACTTTTTGTGCGTCGTAAATAAAGGAGGACGAGTTCGAGAGCATAGCAGGTTTTCGCCTGTAGCAGGCGTAACGTTCCACGTTACGTGATAGTTAAACGACTACATGCCGTGGTCGTTCAGGCGGAACGGAGCGTGTAGCGCGATAAATCGGTTCCACCCGCTCCGCGAGAGACGAAAGCCGGGAAGAAAAAGAAATCGGCCGGCCGCGGTTCGAGCAAAACATGTCCCAGGCCGGTGATCGTTGCATACAAGCTTCGTATCGTTCGCTCGATCTCCGAAACGCGACCAGCGACGACCAAATCGACGAGCCTTGAACTACAAAGAAGAAACACAGAGAGCGATATCTTGTAAGCGTTGCGTATGGTTCACGTAATCAACGAGTATACGTGAGCGACATACGGCAAGTACGCGACCAACGAATTAGCAGTCATCGCGCGCAGGGCCAGTTTTCAAACCAGGCTCCACGGAGGACTCCCTTCGCGCCTTGTTCCAGTAATTATGCAATGCTGCTCGAACACTGTCCACGAAATATGCTGCTTTCTTACATAACACGCGTCTCGAAAGCGTACCGCGTTAATCTCATTTACATTAATCCCCGCTTCACGTACGCGCATTAATTAGAAAATATATTCCACGATGGCCTTGACGATTTGTTTTGTTTCTTTTATGCGTGTAAAGCTTCCGCCGGGAACTTAACCTCGAGCGGTCGCAGTTCATTACCTCGATTATCGCTGATGAGAATAACACGTTCCATTAAACTTTGCATTCCGTGAGAATTTTCCTTAATGGCCGAACGGCAGACGCGAGTGCCGTTGCACGTCGAGAGCTACTTAACCAATATCCGTGACTTGGAAAAGAACCTGACCGTCGTTTGTACCGTGATCTCGCATCGAAAATGATCGACGCGCCAGTTTTCTTTCTTTCTCTCTCTCTCATTTGCCCTCGGCAAGCTGCCAGCGGGTTCGCGGTTCTTCTATATTCTTTTCAAAACGTTATGCAGTTTGGCGAAAATAGAACCGCCCGGCGAGGAGAACAACACCGCCGGCGTTCAAAATACGCGGGTCACACGTAAAAAGAATACGTTGAATCCAATAAGTACATACGGAATCGTCACACGTACGAGTCGGCGCTGGTCGTGCAGATAACTGTGATTGTTAGTCATGTCTCTTCAGTCGGAGATATTTATAAACGTGGTAAGGAGCTATAAAACAAGTCGATAAACCGTTGGTACGTTTGCAACGGTTGTACGGCATCTTGACCGTTCCTCGAGGTCCGAAGGGTTGCCTTTAATTGCTTTCCGATTCGAATCGAGTCGCGTGTCAAGAATGCGAACGGGTTTAATCCACATCGTTTGTATACGACATTATGACGTAGACCGTAGGAATTTCTACGAAAGTGTCGTACACCTAGGTAGATATATTATCTATGATGCGTGCCTTTAGATTTTTCGTGTCAATGACAGACGTCAGGCAACGCGGTGTACTTCTCGATTCAGAACGGTTCAATGAGTTCTCGAGAGGAAAGCATAACGAGTTTCGCTGATATAAACACATAGCACAGAAATCGAAAGTTGTGAATAACGGTTGAAGACACGCAGTACAAAAAAGCTACTGATCTAACCTTTAAAGGCGCGTCGCTGCATCGGGAAACGTGATCGTTTGGCACGTACCTTTTCCGTCTCTTGTCTCTTGAAAACAGAGTCACGTCGTGCCCCACGTCTTCGGAGAAAATGTTGTCCTGTAGGCTCATTTATCGGCGAAACTGCGCGTGATACACGCATACGAGTTATCACTGGCTTCACGAATCGAATTTATCGGATATTAATTGAATAAATCGCATCTGCCGTGCTGCTGGACAGCAGCAACGGTCCCTAGCAATCGCGCATTGACCACAAACTATTTCAGTATGCACGACGCATGCGCCGGCTTGCTTAACCTGTTCAACGTGGGCGCATGCGCACTGGCTCGTGCAGCCGCCGCGTTCCGTGTAAAGTTGTGCCTGGTGTTTCGGTCTTCTCCATTTTTTTCTACATCACATTCTTGTATTCAATCAGTAAGTAGAATAACAGATACGTATACATACATTCACATTTCAATTGATTGCTGGCCTCGTTATATATTGACACGCGGGTTCATGGATAAGTATTCTTCCCTTTGTTTTGGTAATACTCTGGTAATACGTGACAAGGTCGTCCTAAGGCATTCGATCGAAATTAGTATTCTGTCTTCTAATCGTCGAATGTTAGATAACCTACTGATCGTTTTCTGAATTATGATTACTTTACATAATCATACTATCGATAGATTTCATTCTATAATAGATTGATAGAACAAATGTCCATTTTATGCTTAGTACTTTTGGCGGCAAACGTGATTTAAATAGCGCAGCCATCTTGATTGCGATAATCGTAATTGCGCGATATCGACTTCGATATTTTCCGCCATATTGAATTCGATCCATAAAAGGCGGTACTTTGAAATTGTTATCTAATATGCGCTATACATTTCATTCTTTACAAATGTTGTGTCATTGAAATGTGAGTAATCGTTGAATAAATTAGCTAATACTGTACAAAACATATTTATTTAATAATTTATGGAGATACACACATAGTGTACAACGTACAAGCACTAGCATTCATGAAATGCTGCTACTTCGTAAAGTCGATTTCATTTCCCTAGAATGTTTATATACAATCACACAGTTATCTCGCTTTACACTGTCCGATGAAACATGTTCATTCACTACAAAGCGACAAATGCCCCGCTTTCCGCTCAACACGTCGTTGTCCTTATCAAATCCCTCGAGAAAATATGTCACATCTGATAAAATTCATTTTGTATCCCAGTATTGAGAGAAATTCGGGGCCGGTTAGAATGTGTACAGTGCGTAAACATACAAAGTTAAAGGGGCCCCAGACCGCGTCCCCGCCTGGGCCCGATTTCTCTTTTTTCTTTCCATTTTTCCCTTTTCGTCTAATACAAAGCTGCGTCTACGCGCAATGTTACTCGGAATTCTGTCAAAAATATTCTATATATACAATCGGGGCATGTATCAAAAAACAATTCACGTCTTACGTTTATGAATAGAAAGGGGGCAACTTTGTCCCGTAGCCGATTACAACGAAAACCAACTAATCTTTCATAAACCGTGAAAGACAGTAACCGGCATTTTCATGTCACGGAACAAATGCTTGAGAAACAGAGATGTCCGAGAACCCGAAAATATCGGGTACCCGATGATCGGAACGGGCCGGGAAAGCATCGGCTCGAATGAAATAAATTCGCGAATAAAATTCTCGGGAATCTCGAAGTATTCGAGAATTGCAAAATTTTCTAAAACCTGTCCCGATCCGGAATCATATTCTCAGGCAGCTCGAAATTTTCGGGAACCTGTCCCGATCCAGAGTCGAATTCTCGGAAACCTCGAATATACATATTCGAGAATCCCGGAATTTTCGAGAACCTGTCTCGGCCCGATATTTTCGGCTTCTCGCACACGTCTCTATTGAGAAACTGTTACGGAAAATTGATAAAAAAACACGCAGAGCGTAGTGCGATCTTACGGCCATGATGTGTAACGTTACAACTAAAATGTTTCTTGAAACACGTTCCGCGACACCGCGAGTAAACAGACGTATTCTCTCTCCCTCTCTTTCATTCTTCTTCTTTCTTCCTCGTTCTCGTACCGAGTGTCGCATTCCGTGTTTGATCTACTTACATTAGTACAATTACACAAAAATCTACACGCGAGTAAAAAGTAACGCACCGAATCAATAATAAACAGTCGAGTTAATGTAACTCACTTATGACAATACGCAAACGATTCGAACCACTAGCTATTCGAAGAGAATAAAAGGAAGATATAATCAATTGTGTATACTGACGGGATTCCTATTTTTAGAAATACGTTGTGCTAAATGACTATTGGTATTCTGCATTAAAGTGATACGGTAGAAAGATATAAGTCTAAAGCCATTTTCCTTTTCATCTTTCTGTTGCAAGAAACCATCTCCACATTTTGTGAATTCAATCTGAAGTTCCTGCTGTGTGAGAACACAGAAATAAGTACTACAATGGGGCGATACACGAATAGAACTAGGAAACGTATAAAGTAGGTACAGATTCTTTGTGATTTCATCGAACACAGAAACATTAGTCTTAGATGTCTATTCGTGGTCTATATTGTAGCCTTAGGGGTGGGTCCCGGAACCTCCATCTCGTTACATAAACAAATTTTAATGTGTGGTCCTTACCTAACAGTTCGTCATTGCACAGAATATCAATCTGTAATGAGTACATATCAATGAATTCGTTAAATCTGGAGCCAATGATCTTGCGCATTACTACACCAATCGGTTTACTTACATCCCGATATTTTTCCATCCCATTGAGAACTTTCTTGGCAATAAACTTTTTCAAATGCGTAATAGTTGCTTGGGCAGAACACCTGATGAATCTCCGTTTTAGGGTCTTTAAACTTGTATTTACACATTCCAAACACACATTGACCTGAGGAAGAAACATAGATCAGTGGGAAAAACAGTAAGAAATTTGGCGTTAGTTCCATTGATTCCTTTGATTGTACCTGTTCATCTGTACGATGATAATCTGCTTCTGCATGTGTGTCTGTGGTCGTCTTTTCTTCCTCCACTTCTCCAGCATTCGGTAGTACATCTTTCGGGCAAGGTAAACCCCTCGCCCTATAGAATTCTCTTTCCCTTTTAATTTCATCTGGAAGAGAACATATTTGGTCACACATGTATAATACCGATTATGTTCGGTAAAGGTAGGATTACTGACTCTCTTGAAGATCAGGAACTAATTTGTAGACAATATCTTGCATAGTTCTGTCGAAGCTTATGTACTGTAAGGGATGCGATTGATGTATCACTATTTGGCATGCTGGACACGTGTGCTTCTCTTCTAAATGTTTCACCAGGCAGCTTTTGCAAAATGTATGTAAACATTCTGTGACAGTGGTGGCGTCTATCAAGTAACCCTTGCATATCTTACACGTTATGTGACTATTCAGTGTTTTCAACTTGATTCTCCTCTCCATGGCACTGATAATCACCATTTAATAACTGTTGCTACCTATAGCAATGCACACATCACTAAATATATTACAATAACACTATAAATTATTTGAAAATTGTGTCATTTAACTCTTTGATTATGAAACACATATATGTATACACTCTCACAGGTCTATTAATTTATATAAAGCCATTTTCATAAACTAGCGTAATTAAATCTTAAATCTCTCTTTTTCTTAACAATGCAATTCTTAGTTACGCTGCAGCTATAATTATTTTTATCACCCATAAAGGTTATCAGGCGAACACTGCACAGTAAAATGCTGATAGTTCTGCATTGGACTATTCTGTAGTCGAGGGATTAATATTTTAGCACATATTTCACTGTTCGTGTCGATTTTATTTAGAAAATTTATGAGACGAAGTTGACAAAAGTGTTGAGATGAAACAGTGTTGCATCAAAGCGTCAAAACTCTGCAATCATCGAATTTGGCAAACTCCTCCGCGTTACCGAATGATCCGGCATGATTTCTAGTCTCCCAGGGAGAAAATAAAATTGGAGTAGCATCGACTGACAGATGGAAAAAAAATATAGTGCTCGGGAAAAAGTGGGTTATCGGATTCTAACCTGAAATGTCGAGTGGTAGCCTACAACGGCGACTGTCACTCTTGCTATTCGTTTGGAAATTTTGTGTGAACGGTCCGCACCATCCTTCGCATCTTCCGTGGTCGAATCGTACTTGAGTGGAAGAATAGAAAATTAAAGGTTCCACTAAAAACTTGGTAAAAACAACTTAGTGTAAATGTGGCTGATGACAACAAAACGAACTGATCCCAGCGCCATCAGTCTTTGGTTAGTCAACTTTTCTCTGGACACGCGGTTCGGCTCGGTGGTGGGGGCTGGTTTGATATCCTCCTTCGATCAATCACATGCAAAATAAGCTTTATTCGATCGTTTATATTCATTAAACGAGTTGTATATCTTGTTTAATACCGAGCGTAATTCACTTCGCTCCTGTTCATAGTCGTTAGATTAATGCCGATCGTTGGAATATCGTGTAATTATGCACGCGCATTATCGGAACTTTGCCTTCGAATACAAGATACATACATAATAATTCTCGGTACACGTTTGTGTTATTGAACCAAAAATACAATTTTAGATAATAGTCAAGGCAGACTTTTAAATTTACTGCGAATTTAAAATTTAAATATGGACAAACGTTCGGTCTTGAGTGGAACGTTTAAATTTTTTAATTTCAACAGTAAAATTCAAGTGACCGTGTCCAGGGAAATTATCAGTTCCAACGATCAGATTTGAATTAAAATTTGAATTTATAACTGCAACTTCCAGATGTCAAGTTTTAATTTTTAAATGCAATTTTCATCTCCTGATCGTCGTATTCAATCCCGAATTTCGAATTTAAACTACGAAGGTCAAATTTTGAATTTTAACGGTTACATTTGAATTAAAATTTTTCAGATGCAAGTGCCATAGATCAAATTTGAATTCCGAATTTTTAAAGCAAGTTTACTTCTGAATTCAACATTCACGATGTGCCGGTCAAATGCTACATTGTAATGGTTGCATTTTAATTCAAATTTCAATTTCTAAATGCAAGCTTATCTACCGAGTGATAAACTAAATTTTACATTCAAAATTCAAATTATAATGGTCAAATTTATTTTCATTTTCAAATACAAATCTTATGCCCGCCACGTTGAAAATTACGTTGAAACTATAAAAATGTTGGGAGACGAGCTCGGAGACGTGTATGAAAAATTGTGTGGTACAGTTCGAATCGTTTTTATTCGAGATGAAACTCACATTACAATAATAATCCAATATTTACGCAGAAACTATACATACATATCTATCTTGGTAAATGCTGGTTTACTGGCTACCATTAGGTGCTGGGTAACAAAAAATTGCATTTAAATAAACATGTCGGTGCTATGTACAAAAGGTGTCGGTCGGCGGCCGCGTTTCGCAACAAAGTCGTTGCGTGTGTGATATTTTACAGGGACCGATTCGGGTCGCCGATATAAAAGAGAATAGAGAGAAGGCCTTCTGGTGTCCTAAATAACAATATACAAGGAAATAAATTATCTACTACTAAGCACCTATTCTCGCATGCACCATTTATACAACCGTCGTGTGCGCGACGACGTGGACGATGTAAACCTCGATTCAGCGTTCGCGTGCAAAATGTCCTCGTAGAAAAATTATATAGTTAATGATCAACGTCTCCTCGACAAACTATACATCGTCTGCGTGTTGGGACGCCGGCGAGCCGATTCAACAAAGAGAAATATATATATCCATCAACACGTCGACTCGTCGACACGCCAACGCGCACCATTTCTTCTCTTACAGTCTAACATTTTTCTACAAAAGAAAGAAAGAAAAAAGGAAGAAGAAGAAGAAGAAGAAGAAGAAGAAGAAAAAGACAATGGATAAAACCTATAAAAACGAAACATACGCGGCCCGCTACGTTTTCAAACTCGCGGTCGTTGTCCACCTAAAGTTCGCTATCTTACAGAGAAATGTTCCATGTTTCATCGATTGACTAGTTTACAAACACGTTTTACTCCTCGTATTGAAATACGCATTGTCCCGAGAATTCGAAGTCTTCCACACCCGGTTATATCTTCCCCCTTCCGCTCTAGTTCCATTCTTCCCTTTTTTTACAGGAGCCCTGGTCAAACTTCAAACTTTCGCCATCCTTCCAAGGCACTTATCAAATGGCACGGTATAACATGTATAAATTGGACGACGTTTCACGCGTTCAGCTAATTTATTGATTTGTTCAGCCGCGTGTAGACCAGGCATGGGAACAGATTGCCCTATGGGGCGCTGTGCTGGCTCCATCGGAAACGAGAGCGACGAAGCCACGCTCCTTTCGGGCTTTTCTTTACGAAGAGCAAGAGATAGTCTTCTGTCGCTATCCGTGCTTCGTTCGCGAGAGACTCTTCTTCCTTTGGTGTCGTTTGCCCTGAACCGTTGCCCTCTGGGGCAATGTAGGACGATTCCAGGGCACAGAGTGCTCATACTTGATCTAGACGAACGGTTCGCGTTCGGCACCGGTCAGCCTAAGAACCGCGCTTACGATTTTCGCTGACGGTCATCGGTGGCCGACGTTCAATAAGAAACTCTTCTAACTATACGCTTCGGATGCTGTTTAGGGAGCGCATCGAAGTCTTCGTGGCGTTCGATCCTGCTCGGACGAACCGCGAAACCTGAGAATCGTAGAAAAATATCTGGGAACGACTGCGTTCCAATACTGAGACCGTCTCGTCGGACGACGATCTTGCATCTTCGGAAGCCTAACCTTCCCAGGGTGTAACGATGTGTACAGGATAATAAATACAGTGGTTCTCGTTAAGAAAATCAGTCTCCTCGAAAGGCCGGAGTTGCATCTCAATTGACAATTATTTCTTCCCTCGTGTCCCTTAAACTCTACGAAAATACGCGCTAACAGGTCAATACTGATTTCGATTATTTGGCGTGTTCGCTGGACCGGTCCATATCGCGGCCTAGCGGTTTCCTCGATCCTTTCTTCAGCGTCCTCTTCATCGTTTTCGTTCGTTGATCCTCATGGATGGTTTGTTCTCGGCGAAGCCCGCGTGCGCGCGCTTAGGGTGGCTAAGCTCAAAGCAGGTACGGGAACTTTTCTTCACCATCGTCATCCTCGGCTTCGCTGGACTCTTGGCTGGATGGCGGGGTGTCCAGTTGGGGAAGCCCTAGGTCCAAGTATTCCTGACATTGTGAAGGAAGCAGGTCAGTTTCAAATTGCTTTGATTCATTAGACGCTACCGAAGCAACAGCTTACCTCGTTCGCAGTTATCGTTAATATCCTATCAAGATCTTCGACCAGTTCTCCGAACATTGGCCTCTCGTTTGGCTGATAGCTCCAGCAATCTCTCATCAGCATGTATCTGTAATTTAACATGGATTGATAATCCCAGTACTCTAGGGTTTGTATTTCGAAAATGATGGAGGAGTCGAGTGTGCTTACATTTCGATAGAGCAGCAAGGTGGTTTTTCCATTCGATGACCAGTTCTCAGTAAGTGGAATAGCTTCTCCACTGACGGTACGGACGGATAGGGGGTGCCACCCAGCGTCATGATCTCCCACAACAGAATTCCGTACGACCATCTGTGAAATAGAGTAAAACGATCCTGTGATATCTCGTTGAACGACGTTTGCGTGTATTGTTTAGTGTTGGTCATTTATTAACCAGCGCAACTGTTAACATTTCATCCCCACCTAATGTGTTACGAATAAAGAATAATTTATTCGAATAATTATTTTAGAGAAATATTTATTTGGAATCAATTTGAATAATGTGCAACTCTGGTCTCGTTGACGTTCGATGGAAATTACTTACACGTCGGACTGAGTGGTGTAGACCCGATGGAAAAGAGCCTCCGGCGCCATCCATTTCACCGGTAACCGTCCATCCGTGGTCTTCCTATAGTAATCGTGGCAGTGAATGTCTCTGGCAAGACCGAAGTCAGCAATTTTCAGGACGTACTCGTCGCTGACGAGAACGTTCCTGGCGGCCAGGTCTCTGTGAATGCACCTTCTACTCGCCAGGTATTCCATGCCTCTGGCTACTTGATACGCGAAAGAGACTAGGTCCTTTTGCGTCAGGGTCTTCTTCTCCTTGGAATCCTGACCTATCGTTGGCTCATAGCCTGAAGACGGTCTATGATCCCGGAGGAAATCCCGTAGGTTCCCATGAGGAGCGAATTCTACCACCACGTACAATGGGCCTCCTTGCGTGCAGGCGCCTAGCAGATTGATTATGTTCACGTGCTTCCCGATCATCTTCATCATCTCCATTTCGGACACTAGGTCCATCATCTCTGCGTCCGTGTGACCCTCTGTAACAAATTTATAGATTCATCATATTCTGTGTTTGATGAAGATTCAACATATTTGACTTCGTCTGAAGTTGTTTGGATGGATCGAACATACTAGAAACGTGGATGTTCGAAGAAGTGTGAAGCTGTTTGAAGATGCTTGATACATATTTCAAAATACCAAGATGCTTCACAAGTGACGAACGATGGATAAAGACGTTTGAAAAGATGTTCGAAGCTGATCGAAGATGTCTGACGAGCATGTGTGGAAAGCTTACCTTTCAGCATTTTCACAGCCACGACGCTGGGTATTCCAGGCTTGCCAGTGTTAGTCTGCGCCCTGATAACTTTGCCAAAGGCGCCCTCGCCAAGAGTATTGCCTAGAGCCAAGTTTTCCCTGGGCAACTCCCACGCACTGTCCACAGGAAGCTCGTACTCGGATATGCTGCCTCCGTTGCTGTCCTCGGCGACAACCGTCGATTTCTGTTTCTCGATCTTCACTACAGGCATCAGCAACGGCTCTTGAACGTTTTGCGCGTTCACCAGGTTCTGCTTTTCCACGATCACTTTTTTGGTCCATTGGGTGACTACCGCGGCTCTTGCGGTCTCGATGGCTAACAGCTTCTTCATCTTCTCGCGTTTCAGACGATGGAAAATGTAGATCACTACTACGACGCCCACTGCGAAGAAGATGAACAGCACCGCCGCGAGAATGTTCACGAGAATCTGGGGCTTTGCTGGGATCGGCACTAGGTCATCCATAGCTGATAAATTAGCTGATAGCGATTAATGTTGGTTCATAACGATGTCTACCAATTGTAAAACTCATCTGTCTGATACTTACAGTCGACAACCTGAAGATAGGCGCTGCTGAAGGTCTCTCCCAAATTGTTCTGAGCAATACAAGTGTACCAGCCCTCATCTTTCTTGGTAACGTTGTACAAAATCAGCACTTCAGGGTTCTCCGCATCCTGCCCAGACTAAAGTCACAGAATTCCAATCGAAATTATTATTGTATTTCTTCAAGAACGATTAGATCGCATTAGAAAGTTCAGGTTTAAGCAGAAAAATAGTTAGCAGTTTACTAGGACACTCGAGGACGATGAGATCTTGAGCAACTAATTCTGTTTCGATAAATCTCTTTGAACTGAGATTTCAAACAGAATGAATTGGAAGATCGTATTTATTTATACAGACGTTTCATTAACGACAGAGAATGCATATAGGGGTAACTCGGAGAAGCGACAGAATATCATGCAAATAGTTCTACGTGCCCACCTTGACCTCCACCCGGAAACTTTGATTGGTTTTGTTGACAGTGTCGAAAGAAGTGTGATAACCGTGATACCATTCAAGGTGACGGTGTGCGTTGGAGAGGACCTTGCAAGTCATCGTCACGTTGCTGCCGATCACTACAGTTGCGTTTCTCGGCGCCCAGGTCAGTATCGGCCGGTGTTTCACGCTCTCTATAGGAAAAAATAGACCCAACCACCGTTTTTACCGAAGCTTGAGAATCGTAACGAGAAAAGAAAGTTGGGAAAACATCCCTTCAAGATCGAATTTATTAACACTAAACTTACTATCTTCCTTCCACTGGAAATGATAATAAATAAATTCAATCGTGCCATTTTTATAAGGCAACACATTACTACTATGCTTTTAACGATCGGTAGGTTTAGTGTTAATTAAATTGGAAGACTCAAATGTTTAGCTTTCTTTCAAACGAAGATGAATTCGATATCAGGGAACATCCACGTGATCGTAAAGACAGACCTGCACCTTAGAGGATTACTAGAGAACTGTTAATGCTAGAACTACCAAGCACTTCTATAATTAACAGACTGCGGATTTTATGAATTTATGGCAAAAGTGTGCACCATCAACTTATTGCAATTACTAAAAGAAGAAACAAATTTTTCTTTGGTTCCATCTAAATGATGCAGAAGTTTTTTATCTTTCATAAAGATCCGCAATCTAATAATTAAAATCAATCCTCGTACATTCCTCAGGAATAATTGCACAGGCCCCAGGACAAAGCCATTTTCTCTTTGCCATTCAAATCAATAATTTATGTCTCGTCCATAGAGTTACAGAGAGAAATGGAATCTTGGTTTATATCGGATTGTAACACAAATCCATTCGGTTATAAACATAACTACTTTGCTAATAAATGGAATGAAGATATCGAAGGTAACCGAACGAATTTTTGTTGCGATCCAATGTATTTATCTGAAACAGGAGAGTTGAGAAATTGATAGAATTTTTGAAAAAATGGGGGAATTTTCACCCTGAGGAACGTATAATAGTCAAGTTCAGCAGTCTCTTGGTTGTTCTAGCATTTATCACGATGTTATTAAAACACAAAGTGCAAGATCGATGGTAGTCACAGTCGTCGGAAGTCCACCGGACACCACCTGAAAATTATAGTACACGAGAGAGATCGTTCAGCTCCTCCACCATATTATCATGGTTAGTCACTGTGTTTCACGGGAGTGCAACAGAGAAGCGCCACCGGAATCCCCGTTGTCTATGATCGATAGTGTGTGTTTTCGAAATTTGTCGTATGGACATAGTGATCTCGACGAGGATACAGGCAAGAACCTCCACCAATGAACGGTTTACAATGCCGCCTGTACCTGCACCAGAGTCCCGTTCGGCATTTTCTTCTCGTCACCCGGGTACTCGGCCAATTTCAGCCATTGCATGAACGGCTCGAGATCAGACATGATCGGACACTTGAAGGTCACCGTGCTGTTCACCAGCGCTGTCACGTTCTTTGGAAAATCCTCCTTGATGTACGGCTTGTGCGGAAAACGCTCTACAGATGCGTTCAATGGTTAGCGGACCCGATCAAGTCTAGGCTAGGTCGCAACGTATGCAATCCTCATTGAAAGTGGTTGCAGTGAATTACAGTAATGTTCGGACACTTATAAAAGGACCGACAAGTATTAAGTTTTATTACCAATTACCAAGACTAGAACTTGATTGGAACAATTGTGTCTAAACAAGTTCAAATCAACGTCAAAATGCATGGACATTTCGTACATTGCAACCTAGCTTCAGCTCTCCTAGACATCAGCCAAAATCTCGCTGAAAATCCTCAATCTAAAGAAGCATCAATGACGTATCACAGTGCTGTCCAAGCTCCACACAAGGCAACTAATACTCTAAACGGTGCCATACAACTATTTACCTAAAATCTTTAACTCCTGAGGATCTCTGATTCTGCAGCAGCTGCTGTTCTTTGCTAAAAAGTCTAGAGGACCTAAACAGGTTCAATTTTCCTGGACAGCACCGATACATAACGTCTTAAAGAAATATGACTCTGCTCACCGACAATCTCGACCTTCCAAGTCCAATTGATGCACCCCAGCATATTGCACACCACGCAAGTATAGTTCCCACTGTCTTCGGGGACCAGGTCATCCAATCTGAAGGTCCACTTGGTCATCACAATGTGTCCCAAAGTTCTTTTCGGTATATCGTTGTTCTTGTACCAGGTGATGTTGGGTACAGGGTTCCCAGAACTTGGACACCTTAGACGGAGCATGTTGCCGGCTGGTTTCACGACCAAGTTATTATTAGACATATCTACGGTCTTGTTGAACGATGGCGCTCGTTTCGGGACGGTATTGTTGTGCTCGCCTGCGGTTTCGTCTTCAAGGTCGCTGTCCACGGTGTCGCTGTCATGGTGCATCGACCGGGTTTCTGGCACATCTGAAGAAAATGATGGAGGATGTCAGTACTCGGAGGAAAGTTGAACTGGAGATTGCTGATTAGTACTTGGGGATCTTTAGGATAGAATATCGTGTGCGGAGCTTATGCTTAGATTGCGGTGAACTTGAAGAGTCGATAGCAGATGAAAAGTTGAACTCGAGTTAGGAAGTTATGGGAGTTGAGATTGTTAATAGTTTGAAGAAAGGAGCTAACTTCTCTCTTCGATTTCCAGCTCGTTCGTTTCCTCCTCGGCTCGATGGGCTGTATCCAGTTTATCGGCATCGCGTTGATAGCCGTCGTTCTGCAACTGCTCAATTCGTATCGTCACATTTCGCCATTCGGCCGTCGCGTTCGATTCGACCAGGCAAGCGTACAAGCTCGCGTCTTCGGGTACGATATACTTGAATTTCAAGGACTGCTTGTTCAGCCGTACCCTTGGCGACGATGTCCGGAATATTTGGTTGTCCTTGTACCAGGTCGTTTCCCCGTTCAACGAACATCGCAGGATCAGCTTCTCGCCGAGCGGCACCACCACCACTTCGTCATGCTCCAAATCTGAGAGAAACAATTTCCAAAAATTAATTTCATCCACAAATAATCTACTATCTTCCTAACTCTTTGCTTAACAGTCTTGCGAATCTCGTTTTCAATTTTGTTAAAAGATAATTAACCCTCCGACGGCTGGGTACCTTTAAAAATATGTTTGTATGTAGGGGGTCAATATTATAAAGTATAATGCGTATTTAAACTGACAATTGCAGAAGATTAGTGATGGGGTTGATAATTTAAAAATATTCTTATTGAGCAGGTGGTAAAGGAATAGAGGCGAACGTAAAATTGTTAACAACTAGCGGAAGATTTTAATGTTAATAAAAATTATAACAAATATAACAGGAGCCCTGTTGCGATAAAATTTTAATTGTACCAGTGTCTGAAGTACTAAAAATTATTATTTAGTAATTATTTCAACCGCTGGAGGTGTAAAATATAAAATCCTCACGACGCATCATTAGATGCTCCATTATATTTGTCGTATAAATAAAAGATTGATAGACTAGCAATATTGAAGTGGGGTTTCATGGGGTAAGTTGTCGTTAAATACTAGGTAGATTTATGGATCTACACGTCCATTTATTTCCAACGATTTCGCTTTCGTAAAAAGGAAAAACCGGGATCTTAACGACTGTATCTGACATCACGAAGATAAACCGAAGTAGCCGTCGCTTGGCAAACGTTCGCCTCTTCTAATTCGATTCTTCCGCGAATCGTTGTTGCGATACACCCTGAAATCCGCGCGGAGGAAACGTCTGCCACACGACTCAGTGTTCCAACGTCGAATTAAAGACGCATTGGAACCGCCGTGAAAAACTTGATATACGTATCCGTCCTCTTTTTCTGGTCCGACACGCCCATTTATTAAAAACCATTTGAAAAGGAGCTTTTATTATGATCCTCGTCCAGTAATTAAATCGCTCTTGCGTTAATCGGTTAAATTTTAAATGAATACCATATCTTCTCTCACAAGAAATTTTTAAGCATCTTCAAAATATTCAAGTTTCCCTCCACGTCCATAAAATACGAACAAATGTATATGTTGATACCGAGTATTTTACAATTTTTAAAAATATGTATGGTCTATAGTTACAGACTTTTTAATTAATCAGCAACGACAATTTTAATTGTGGACCAACAAACAGCGTGAAACCAAGTAACAAGTAATTAGTTATTTTCGCAACATTTTCTAGCCGATTACCAGTGTCTATAGTTGGCCTACGAGGATAAACGACTACCGGAAGACATCGAGCGTGTCCGTTATGCGTTTGGCTTTCGAATCGAAATCGTCTGGCGAATAGAATTCATTCGATGAATCTGGCGAGCGTCGTGCGCGCACGTGACGCACCGGCGCGGCACCGTGCGCGTGTCCGAAAAAAGAAGCGTGAACGGAACGGAACTTGCGGCGAAAGACAATAAACTCGATCGACTTCCGTCGGGAGTAACACTCCGGGACAATCGGTCAATTGTGCGGGCTGCTAAGGATGTTTAAACACCGGATTAAGAGAGGGCAACATGGAAGATCTGGGAGACCGAGGATGGAAATTAAAACGGCCGTAAAGGAGGAACCGAGACTCCAGGAAATCGTGGGCGAGCTGGAATTCAGTCTTGTGTCCGATTAGATGATAAATACACGTCTCTCTGTGCTAATTACACGAAACGGAGAGTTCACGGCGTTCGCGACCGTATGGAAATCAGCCTGGTACTCGTCGCAGTCGGTTTAATCCGCTCCGCGAAAAGACTGGAGAAACAAATCTCGTATTTTCAAGTTTATTATATAGTTTGAGAACTATAGAACTGTTACTAATACACAGGGTGTATCTCGCAACATGAAAGAAGCATGAAAAAATTATTCAAACAGATGTTGCACGATTTCTAAAGGGACAGCCAGTCCTTGTAATCTGTTTTTCGTTACTTTTGTAACTTTTCAGAGTTTCGGAGACATTTAAAGTGGCAGCATTTTTTAGAAAAAATCATGAAATAAAATGAACGATGGATTATGAAACTAGAGTAAGTTCAGTTAGTATTTCTACAGATTTGATTTCTGTTTCCGCTTCGCTTGATCTGCACGGATTCATGCTACGGTATTCTTTCGGTTAGCTGTTTTACAGTTGAATAAAAAAGGTCGAACCTGGCCAGGCGAGCGTACCAACTGCAATCGGGTGCGCAAACCATGAGCAGAGCAGAGAGAACACCCTCGACAGGCTTCTAAATTTAGTCTGACGCGTTCTGTCGACGAGGAAGACGCGAATCGAGGGGCCAGGAGGACGAGACGATTCCAGATGGAACGTCGGAAGGGACAGTGTCGCGATTCGTTTCTGGCCGGGGGCCAAATGGCGACATCTCGATGCCGAATTCATGAATGGACCTCGAAAATGAGTCTCCATGGCTCCGGCCGTTAGACTTTCCTCTCGCGACGTCCTCGTCCTGAGGGTCAAGTTGGTCTTCAGGCTTTTACAACAAGTGATGAAGCTTGTTTTAGGGAGTAGAATGTATTCTAATTGTTTATAATGATCGATAAATTCACTAGCGAAGGGTTACGAATTAATATGTGCAGCTGATGTATGCCAAGGGGCTGATCAAATGAAATGTAGACGAGGGAAAAAAGGGTATAGAAGAATTGTAGGAAGCATTTTTGTCTCTCTATTTTCGTGGGGAACGAACGGCTCGGCGCGGCGGTAGGACGAATACTTACATATTTCGTTCCAAAAAGCAAATAGCCGAGACTGGCAAGGAGAATGTTAGCCCGATTCGTTCGGGGGAGCGTCGGCCATTAGCTAATGGCGAGTCTCCCTCGTTTGACAACGCGACCGAGCTGCCGGTCGTTTATTTACTCGTGTCTTCGGTCGTTTAACCGTTGCTATTCTCCGTGGTGGGTCGACTTTTCTCCTGTTTTCTCTTTGTCGACCCGGGATCAAAGAGTGGTCCAGCTACCTGTTTACGCGGGGCCGGAATTCGAATTTCAATTTGACTTCTTTGAGTCCTTCGAACGAGGAGACTCGACGGCTGCCAAACGACGACGCAAGTCAAATTACGATATAGTCAATTTTCATGTTTTTACGTTATCTCCTTGGTAAAATCAATTTTCGTGGAAAATATTCTGCCAAGGATTTATTCTAGAAAATAACACCTGCTGGTACGAGATGATATACATAGTATATCCATTTATTTCAGAGAAAACAAGAGAACAAGAAAATACTTCACATAACAAATTATATGCTTTAACTATGAAAATCTACAAGAATCTACAAGAACTAATTATATAGGAAAAACAGCTTACTTAACATAGCTATTAAGATTCAAATCAAAGATTCAGTCATCAGTACCAAACAAATTATGCGCGTGCTTTCTTAAATAACAAAATGTAAGATATCGATACACGATTTTAATAAATCCTTGTCCATGAATGGTTGTTAATAACTGAAGGAAATTGTGTGAGCGTGTTACCGGTCGTAAGTCAGTACGTGAAGAAAAAGTACTCCACTCCGGCTATCTTTTTTCCTGGCGAAGAATAGTTAGTATCTATTTGAAATGTCTTTGGAGTGTAACCCGCGTCGTTCTGCCTGGCAGCAAGCGGATACAGCGAACGCGCGATAATGATTTACGCGAAACAGAGGACTAGAAAAGTGGACAGTCGTCGTCGACCAGTCCAATTAATCCTCCACGGGAGTTGCACGCTGGTTCAGATAGTAGTTCCGACGTGATTTATGAACGTCAGTTTTCACCTCATTCAGGGGCTATCGGCCATTCAGCCGCAATTATTGACTGGCACTATCGAAACTCGCAGTGTTCCGCGATCTGGTCCACTATGTTGCATTTGCAATTTAAGGACAGTGAAATGATTAAAATTAGAACATATTTGCAATCAAAGTAGTTCAGCCTAAAACGATCTGCAATGAATCGCAATGAAACCTTAGAACATATTTCTATTTGTAACCGAAATAGTTCAGTCTAAAATGACGTGCAATGAATCACAATGGAATCATTAATATTAGAACGTATTTGTATTTGCAACCGAAATAGTTCAGTCTAAAACGATCCACACATAACACGATTTATTCTAAACTTGGTAAGGAGTCGAATCTGTATCATTTGCAAGAGACTGGAGCCAGATAGACGTTTAATTCTTATTTTAATCATTTGAACAAGCTGGAAAAACTAGATTGACATTATTATATTATTTTTGCCATAAATGCATAAAATTCGCAGTCTACTGATTAGTTCGGATAACCGTCCACAGCTACTCGTACAGTAATTTAGCACTGTAAACTCCCGGTTTGGACCATTGAGGTGAGAAAGCTGTCGATAATACTGAGGAATGGACACACGCGACCGAGCTCCGAGGCACGGGGCGCATTAATCCCGTCCAATAAATCTCCGACGATCGTCGGAAAAAGGCCCGCGAGTTGTTCCCGTGTGTTGGGGCTTGTCGGGAATAGCACGCGCCGCTCGTAAATTAATTTCAAAGTTTTCGCGCGAATAGCAAGCGGAGAGCGGCTTCCGCGAGGCGGTCGTGACCGGTTCTCAAAATATTTTCCGCAGCGAGAGCCGGTCCAATTTAGAATCGTGCGCACCGAAAATCGATCGAGAAACGGCTGGATCGCTCACTGTTGCTTTGGGAACGCTTCGGAGAAAAGTTTGACAGACTTATCCAAAACGTGCGAATCTTTCGCGCTCTGAACTTCGCAGAATTACCATTTACCATGGAAATCATAATTTTCTTAGAATTTTCTCACGTTGCAATTTGCAACGCAATCGTAAAAAGCATCTACATTTGAACGCATTTTGCTGCTCGAATTGCCTTGACGCAGATATCCGAAATACACAAAGCAAAGAAAAATAAAATTTGATGGCGTCTATATGATTTAATTTTAATTGTGTGATTTAATAATTGCGAACAGTTACTCGGAAAATTTTGAAGTGGTCATTAAAATTAAATATTTACAGTTTACTGTACTATGAAGAAAAATAAAGACTGAAGGATTGAAAGGTGGATGAAAAATTTCATTAGAATTGTGTTCGAAAAACGTTCCATTTGCATGAAAAATGGGGACGGCACCAAGTACAGCTATTTTTATCATTTTTAAATGTGGAGTAGAAAATAAAGAAACACCCAGTGGTAATTTAGAAGGGAGAACGAAGGATTGATGCAGGTGTAGAAGCATAGAAGATGGATTGCCTGAAAAGTGTGCCAAAAGTATTTCGACTATAGACTATGTAGACCGGTGGCCTAACAATAATGGCACACGTGTTCAGCTTCCACCTAACCTTTACGGATTTAACGACAAGTACGTATATTGTTCACTAGTCGGACCCAATTAAAGTTAAGAAATAAAGTGATCCTAACAACTCTGATTCTTTTTCTTGTTAGTTTTGTAAAATGCTCTTCTTCGTACTGTGGCCATTTATAAAATCGGAACATAATTTGATTTCAAGCGTAATGCATATCTTAGTAGTAATGGCGTCAGGAAATTTTCGGAGGTTTCTGTTTTGGGCAACAAGCGTTGATGGTCGCCGGCTTTAGCGTCGAAATATTATTTTTATAGTTGTACAAGATACGCTGCCAAAAACGATGCAGACTCTATAATATTACGCCGTAGCGAATGCTACGCAGACCTCAGGCCCGAAGTGTAAAAGAAACAATCAAAATCGATAGAGTTTACGCGATCCCCGCGATTTCCAGGCACTCCGTGGCTATGTTTAGAAACGGCATAGCATTTCGTTAGACGCGGAGTCTGACCAGTGCACCTTGGCAACTATTTTAATGAAGTGAAAACAAACCCACCAATTAATCAACTCGAACTCAACGTGTACAGAACTTTTCTATTTTAAATGTTCCTGTACAAATGGCAGCGTGTTTATTCCGACTACAACTGTTTCTTTGCCGATATCTAGCTGTGCATCTGTAATTAGTCACTTCATTGACCCCTGTAATTGTTGGTCTTCACAGTTTGTTGGCAGTTCTTCTGAGATCTCAAAATTCTCGCTTCTAAATTCAAACTTATTTGAACGTTCGATATCCATCAACCACAATCTTCATATTCGTAATTTCTAAACACAGCTAATTTATTCAAATTAATTATCTCAAGATGAAAATACACCTATTTTTCTTTTCGACAAATTGTAAAACTTTTGATTTCTTTCTGTTTGCGTTGTAAACTGCAATTGCGATTTAAACCACAGCACAATAAAATTGAAAGAAGCAAAAACAGAAAACGGTGAAGTACTAGTAAGATCTTTTGGGGTTGAGGAAATATTCTGAGTCTTTTTTGAGAAACGTTCGTGAAAGTAATGACAAATTGAACAGGGCGAGCCAAGCGTATTAATGATCGCCGAAATTAGAGTTTCAGATGACGCGAGCTACAAAGTTTCACGGATCGAGGGAACAGCCTGCGATCCGGATCGCCGCTATCTACGCCGAGGAGGTCCAGAATCGGGATTCCGCGTCCAATTCGGTGAGTTAGCGCCATTAAATCTCTCATTAATCAGGAGAGGAAAGGTTCGTTTCGCGGGATGACATTTCCTCGAAGTAATGAGAACCGATGGCCGGGCATCGTCCAGCCACGCGTCGAACGACGAGTCCATTTTCGTCGACGCGCGCCATGACGAATGGTGGTCGGCCGGTTTAATCTGGTCGCGCGCTGGTCCGGCTCGAGAGTACTGGCGTTAATCTCTTCAAACGCACCGTGAACCGAGTCCAGTGGTCACAGACCGCGAATCACCGTCCAAACAAGATGTTCTACAGAAATTATGGCACCGCTGTCCGACCCGTTTGACCGATGGAAATTGTCGTTTTAAATAGACTCGGAATTGGGAATCAATTATATGGAGTTCCACGTTCTGCGGGTCACTGCTGGAACTGGCTAGATTATGGTCGTGCGACAAAGGGTTTTAACGGAATTCGTTACTTTCAGTCATCATTTTGTTGGTCTTAAATCTTTTTAAGTTATTTTTCCAGAACTTCAGGATGGTAGAGTAAGACTCATTTGACTCAAGTAATTAAGATAAAGGATCATCCTTGATGGAGTCATATGCAAGACAATTTGTTTCGTGGCGCCTCGATTTCTCAAAGGCGCGCGAAGTATTTTCGAAAAAGATGAGTTTAGAGGAAGGGAAGGCGCGCGATCAGGGAACGGCTACGTGGAAATAGCGTTCAGGGACATCGTCCGCGGTACGTTGGAGTATCCAACCGCGTAAACAACCCTCCAAAAATATTCGGGACTTCTGCACGCAACTCTTTCATCTCGCTTAAACATCAACAGCCACGAGGAACGAATTGCTTCCTCGACTCGCCCTGAAATCTTCGCTGTGCTGCCCCCTTTTTTTGCGTAAACAGTTATTTTTAACAATCTGCCGCGAATAATAAAAAAACTTGCCGAAATAAATCCAAAAAACTCCACCCAAGAAAAAAACCATAAATCAACGAATAAGAATTTGATTTGGTTCTTCGAAACTTGGTTGATAAAATAAAAACTGAGTATTGTATTTATTGTAGACATGAAAAAGATTCTTTGGAAATGATTTCCACTCTCTGGTTGTTGTGAAATCGATTACCATGATCATTCCGTATATCCTGGACCAGCAAGATTAATTCGTCGGGTCGCGTCCTATTTCTCAACGAGGGTTCAGAGACGAAGGGGGTGCGAGTAAAGAGGTAACAGAATTCGATGGGGCCCGCGAGGTTTCGTATTACCCCGATATCCCACGCGGTTAGATCGTATCATGGATTCTTAATCCGACGACGATCTGGTCCAGAGGAGACTGCTTTTCGCGGGGTCGGCCCGGCCAATGTACCGACTGGTATTAATCCTACAAAGCGGGAACTTGATACTCCGAACCCTTTCACTGTTTTTTCCGTTCCGGAACAAGGGCCGGCAAGTCGTCGCTCTCGATACTCTGACGAAATAATTTTCTTGCCTACCAAGACCCAACCCAGCGATGTATCAACCTCGAATCCGAGAGGATTTACAGCTGTGCTGGGTGTATCGCTATACTTGCTGGATCACCGAGCCTTGTGTCAATTGTGCAAACTGGAAACGGGATACTGGGACTGAGAATGCGATTGTGCTTGTAATGCTTGTAAAATGATTGCCTGGCGAGAAATGCAATTTCTTACATTTCTCAATGAAAATTAAAAAACGAGTGTTTATTCCCGTCGAATCTACACTCAGCCGAATAATTTTACATTGGTTTATCGCTTCGAGGAAACATCATTGAATCGAATAATTTCAGAACAGAATGTTAATATCCACTTTGTTATTTAGATCAGCTATTCGTCACGCCAATCAGTCGCATTGTCATCGTTCCGATAAATAATGCACGAGGTGCATCGAATTCTAATCACCCATCGGATCACTCTGCTATTAAAAACAATATCGAGTTCTCACCTCGACGTGTTTATCCGTTTTGAGAACGATCGAAAGCTAATCCTTCTAACGCAACGATCGTCTGCGTCAACGGGACGAATGATATATTACGTTCAACTTTCGCGTGATCAACGAGGATTACTAGCGAATTGTTCTTTGTTGAATAATTCTAGAATTTGGTCGACGGTGCTGTGAATCATCGGTGTCGCTCGCAAACAACAGAGGTCTGATAACAGATAAGAAAGTATACCAGGCGTGTCTATCAGCGTGAAAATTAATTTCTTCACATATTTATATTGCATACTAAGTATAATATTACCTAAGTATAATACCGCAGTCTAAGTATAATATTCTGAGTATTAATACTTTGAAGGATAATCAATTTTGATCAGTTTCAAGGTAGATTCAACCTAAACTAGATTCTAGCTGAAGACAGGATCTTAGAAAGATTTGGTCCCTAATGAGAATGGCTTTTAATTAGATAGAAATGATACCGGTTATAGAGTTAGAGAGCTTTGAGAACACGTAACTCAGTCCAAGTTTCGGTAGCTAAAGATAGAGAACTCGATGTAGGCTGAACTGGGCTTTAATAACGAGTTATAGAGATCTTTCAGGATGCGGAGCTCAACGTGGATTAATATTTCAGCAACCAGAGGCTTTCCAGAATGTGTATCTCAATTTGCGCTATAGTAATCGGAGACGTCTAAGATATCTAGTACAGCTTTAGTATTAATAGCAATAGAGACATCAGACGTTGCGTCAGAAGTTCACTTTATAGTCTATAGTTTAGCAACCGCAGATAAGTACTTTGAACGTTATACATATAGGTTCCGACTTAAAACGTGAGAATTCGAAGATGAAGAACTTAAGGAGCTCAATTTAGACTGCAGTTTAGCTACCGTGGCTAAAAATTTTGCAAAATATAGCTTAGCCTGGACTGGGCTTTGGCAATCATAAAAAGGCACTTTTGAGAAAGCGCAGCTTAGTTTAGCCTGAATTATAGTAGCTCTAAGCTAGAAGATGAAGACCTCAGGGGATAGGCAGTTCAATTTAAATTAATGGTTAGAAACTTTATATAAAAGTTTCTTGAATGACAGCTCGATCTGTAGCAAGTAGAAACAAAGACTGCGATAGTCTCTGGCTAGTAGACACTTAGCTCAGGTAATACTATATTGTCTTAGACAGCAATAAACACCTCAGGCGACACTGCTCGATTTAAACCAGCGTTTATAAACATCAAATAAAAACTTCTCGGAGAATATCTCAATGTAGATTTGTAGACTTTAGCAGCCTCTGGCTAGAAACTTCGAAGATGGTTCTTACAACGCTCTAGGCTGCATCAACCAGTAATTGAGACCTCAGGGGACACGCAGTTAAATCTAAATTGGTGTTTAGAAGCCTCAGATAAAAAGTACTCGTGGAACAGCTCAGCCTGTTAAGACTAGGGTCTGCAGCAGAGACTGCGGTCTCCCCTGGCTAGAAACTTCGAAGATAGTTAATAGACACCTTGAGGGACACACTGTTCAATCTAAATTAGCGTTTCGAGCATATAGATAAAATGTTCCTGAAGATTAGGTCGGTCTTGGTTAGATTGTAGCAATTGGAAACAGTGTCCTCTGGCTAGAAACGTTCAAGATACTTAGCTTAGGCTGTGGTAGTTCGACTGACTTAGCCAGCGATAAAGACCTCGGGGGACATGCAGCTCAATGATAATTAGCGTTTGGAATCCCCAAATAAAATGTTCTTAAAGTCCAGCTCAGCCTGGGTTAGACTACATCAATCAGAAGCGGAGATCCTCAACTCAGGCTACGCTAAGCCAGTTAGAGTCCTCGGGGTACCCAATCGCGCATCAATCCAAACCAGTGTTTAGAATCCTCAGATAAAAAGTCTGGTCTAGCCTTAGCACAGCCAGAGGCAGAGATCTTCGAGACCGTATACGCGTAAGTAGCAGTTCTGCGTTCCGGGATAGAGACATCTCGTCCCGAAGACGCCTCGGACGTTCTAATTAAGATTCCACCGTGGCTCCGGGTCGCTTCGTTGTTTGATATAAAAACAAATGCACAGACGCATCGGGGATAGGAAAAAGCCGGCGAGGGAGAGACTCTGCTGTCTGACAGATAGAAACGTTCAGCGGTTTGACGCCGGTAGATTCGAGTCTCTCAGGTACAAAACGAAGACCGGGCCCGGCACGGCACGGCGGAGCCACGAGACGGAGCCCCTGCATAATTATACCTTAAAAAGGATGATCCCTTCGGGGAGATTAAGGGACACCGCTTAAGACCGACTGCTATCTTAATGAGCGTATGGAGAGCTCCGGTTCGCCTGGCTGCACCACCGATGCCAGACAATCGTAATTAAGCGTCAGCGCGGGTCAAGTGTGCGTGGTCTGACCTCTTTCGCGTATTGCCGGAGACTCTAATCGCGGGAAACTGTCCAGATTCCGTCTGGAACTCGATGAGGTCGGTTTCCTGGGAAAATGTCGTGAGAAGAGCGCGCGATTCGAATCCTTATCGCGAATCCATCGAATATTGGACTTCGAACGCATGAAACCCGCGTCAGTCGCTAAAAGCAGAGATCCCGTACAGAGATTAATGAAACTCCAGTCTTTTAATGAATTTTGTACGGGCGATGTTTTTAAGGAGATGGCTCGCTGAAATGTACGTTTTCGAAAACATTTCATACAATAAAAATGAGTAGGTGGAACGTGAGCTACGAGAAAGATAGAATTTAAGAGTGTCGATATATTAACATCACTTTTCATTTTAAATTAACACAGAACATTTTTATTTCGCACAAAGATCCACAGTAATAATCCTACGGTGATCGAAACTGATCATTAACGAGATTCGAGATGCATCCGTCATCCGATTTCTCATAAAAACGTATAAAAATTTCAACAATCCATCAGAAGAGCCAGACATTAATAAGAAAATCGACGTGTATTAAACGATCTTCAATCAAAATAATGAATCTTACGTTGAAATTCTTCTCTCTTATCGTCTGCATAATGGAACGTTGATCGATGGAAAATCATGGGATGACGTACGAATTCGCGTCATTCGAATCTTGTTTGCAACAGAGAGGGCAGGCTCTGACTGATTGTTATAAAATAAAAGACTTCAGGTATTTCTTTGTGTATAGTGAAATACAATACAGTAGGATCTCGATTAACCGGCTTGATCGGGAGACAGACAGCCCAGACAAATTAAGGCTCGATGGATAATTAAGACCCGAGGAACATAATTAAAATGTACATTATATTCCAAAATAAAAATTTTTCATTTTTGAAAATTTATTTCTCTTCATAATATAATCATATTTAAACGCATATTTGTTTATAATCGAGATTCGGTTAATCGAGGTCCTACTGTATTTCCAATATGAATGGCTTGCGATTTCAATCTGCAACACCTGGATCTCTTCTATTATTTTCTATGGATAAAGGGGGCGATTTTAGAGGAGGGTGAAAAACGATTGAGATCCTCGTGACGACGAATCAGAATCACGGATTAATTGATCGGAGCCTTGATGGATCGAACAGCCGTGAGCCAGCCCTCGTCATTACCATTTTCCATTACGACGGTTCCCCGCGGACAATGGAAACGTCGGGTTTTCCAGGAAGAAAACAGTCGAAGTCGAATTTCAGTGGGCGCCCGGTCGAACATCTGGTGCACAGATTCGGCCTCAGTATTAAAACGCTTTCTCTAAACGGTATTTAGCTGGAAGCCGTACAGCTCGGTTTGGAGTTTCCGGCAATTGCACACGTGCGCCCCGGTAATGTAGGGAAAGTGTACAAGCCTGGCCATTGTACGGTTACCTGCGAGACCCGCCGCCATTTTACAAACCCTAAACGGCAATAAATCACCGAGCAGTACGCTCCTTTTGCCCATTGTCCACATTTTCTATAGTACCTGCAGAATACTCAGAGGACCATTACCGAGGGTCGACAAGAAGTATGTAGTACCAGTCATTTCATTGTTTCCCCGGGGAAAACCCCGGTGCTTCCTCGTGTTCGGACCTGGTACCTCTCACAACGACTTTCCCAGAACTTTTCTTTTACATATAAACACCATAATCCGATAGGCGTGAGGTTCAACACGGTACTTGACTAAAACAGGTAGTCAAATAAAAGTGTTCAGGTCGAACCAAGGAATTTTCAAGGAATTATTTGTTTGTAATAAATGTAATCAGATAGTCACTGTTTTGAAAGATTGGCGCGGCAATGGGCGCGTTAGTAAAATTGTTACAAGCACGAAGCTGGCAGTCCGACGTCGAATAACAGTGCTGATCAAAATGACGAGACGGTCGAAATTTACTTTCCGGCAAACGGAGTTTATTGATAACCGGCCGAAATGCTAGGGCTGCGCGACGTTATATAAATATAAGTACGTGTATACATATAAATCCACATAGGTGTACACGTGTGTATATTATTATGATTGAGCTCAATTGTCCAATTGGCCGGTCATTGAATGCCATATGTACAGCCGGGCTCGCCCGTTATTAGCGAACCGTCGATGATATTCTCAACCGGGACGACCGCGTTTCCACGGGCCCGGCTCGGGCCGTGTGCCGGTGATCACACGGCGAAATGAGAGCCCCTGCCAATCTTTTGTCTATTAAATGTATTCAACAGGGTAATAGCGGCTGATATTACCAATTGGACAATGAAAGAGATGGCAGGCAGCGGAGCGCGATTTCCACCCCCTCACCCATCCCCATCCTCATCCCCATCCCCCGTCGCATTGACCACGTCGGGGATCACCGACACACCAAGATTTCGTCAGGAGGCGATAATCTTGCGGATCGTGGACCGCCATTGTCTCCGGTCCCCTTCGGATTAAACGTTCCACCCAAACCCGACTCGAATATTCAAGTTCAAGCTGCTCCAAGATTAACGCTGCGCACCCCGATCACTCGTTCCAAACGTTTCGCAATTATTCGTCTACTTTCGAGCAGATTATATTAACACATTGACTGCCACGGTACTTTTCAGGATTCCCGTGTAAGAAGCCAATTTAATTGAAAAAGTTGGCGTCCTAGGCAATAACGCAAACTACGAGATATCTCGTAGTTGGCAGTGAATAGGTTAACGCTTTCGAGACGAAAATTGGTAGATTTGAGACTGCTCACATTTACATTGATCTCTCTTGCAATTTCGACAATAGATCATCATAATAATCGTATTATTATTATGTTAAATTATCTTACGTAAATCCCTCTATTTGGATCGTTTTTTCGTTTCCGAAGATTAACCCCCATTTTGTACACGGAATTCTCATCGAGGCGCCCCGGTAGGACTCTTTTATTTCTGTCTGGCTTCTGTCCTTTGTACACGCTTTTAAAAATACTCGATCCTCCTGGCGAGTCTCGTGTCTACCGATTAAAGGCATGTCGGACATTTTCGCGCTTCTAGAAATCCTTTCCTCTTGTTCTATTTTCAAAACTTAGTGGTTGCTATTTTCCCTGCTCGGTTATTCATTGCCAAGTTCTACGACGAAGTCGAAAATGGCAATCGCAGGGGACAGTTACTGGAACGGCTGATTCAATTGTAACGGCGTAGACTGGAGAAATTACGTGACTGGAAAAAGGCCAAGATCCATGGGGCCAGGGGGCAAAGAGACGTTTTATGGAGGTCCCATCGGAGGCGTGGGTACCTCGAAATTCCGTCGCGTAGCCGAGGACACATACTCTCGCGGAACGCATTCCCCGTTGTATTTCACACGCGTTCCAACGATCGGGAACCTCGATGACAGAGAAACGACCAGGGAAAACGATTCTGTCGAAAGAAATCCTCCGGTTTTCTATTCGTTCCATTTTTTACACATTTTCTCGACCGTCTCGAAAGAAATCATCGACGAAGAGTTCATCGGCCCTTTGGGGGTTGTTTTGTAGGACAATTTTATTTCGGTGAGCGAGATATTTTTAAGAAATTTTGTACAGGTGCAGACAGACTCTCAAACTCGGGAATGGGAGGCGTTTCGAGTTGAAGAGGTGATTCGAATTTTATATACCTCGACGCACTTGATCTCTCGATAAAACGCGTATGAAATATCTTCAATGCGTTATTTTTCGGTCTTTCACCTTTTCCTTTAAAGTTGTTTTTAAAACTTTATTATATCCAGAAACATATCTTTTAAAAAATTCGAAATAGCATCATGTTCTTTTAAACGCTGAATTTCTCAGTTAAACGTCCTTAAAGCATCTTCAAAGCATAACTTTTTAGCAAATAAACATAAAGAAAGTATTTAAGAGGTCCTGCAACTTTTGTCCTCCAGTCTCCCCTTTCATCTTCAAAGGGAAGTTATAAATTCTTCAGAGAGTTGACGTTCGGATCGCTTCGAGAAATGATTAGTTTATTCTATGTACATCGTATTTTTGGATATTATACGCCGCAAACAGAAACCGTATGATCAGTTTCCTTACGATCGAAACAGCTCGCACAATTTCTTTCTTTTCCTTCTTTCGCGAGTCTACTTCGCCACCCCATATATCTTTTTCCACGTTCCATCCATTCCACGCTTATAACTTTCACTTTCGCGAGATCCATCCCCCTCCCCCGATCGCCCACAAAAATATCACCGCCTTTTTTTACGATTCTAGGCTCGAACCACGTGTCTCGTCGCGACATTCCCCCCCTCTTCGTTCACTTTCTTCCTGTCTGCTTTCTCCCCTTCTTCCTTTTTAGTCGACTCGATTTTTTCTTGCACTCTAAATTTTTCTCCTCGCTATTTTTCCATTTTTATCTGTGTTCTCTCATTTTTATTTTTACGTCAACCCTTTTAGGGACACATTACACATGTAAAAAGAAATTAAAATCTATTAAACAATGAAAACAAAACGCTCGTCTTATGGATGCAATGATAGGGATTGATGCAATGATTCAATCCTTGTGTCGATACCCAAAATTTTGCTCGACGTTCGGTAACAGTACTTTATCAGTTTAACCAATATTTTTATGTATCAAATATAAACGAATTTATCATTATCCAAGAAAGTAGAAATCTATAATAATTTTCCTATTTGTCAAGTAGAATATCAACAAAATTTTAAAAGGAAATCTGGGTACCCAGGCATTGAGATAAGGATTAATCAAACGAAAGATTGAATAATTCTTTTATCGCTACAGAAAATTCGTCCCTGGAGATGTAATTTTTCTCGAATTTTCGTTGACATAAAAGTGCTCGAGGATTGCTCACCTAATCGAACCATCTGTCCCTGAGTAATCCGATCGATCTTCAGGATCAGGAGTATCCCGATGATGAGACACTTCGCGATTGTCATCCTGATTTCTTCGACGACAGATACCGGGTAGCTAGTGACGCGGCATTTGTCACTTTCTGAAAAGGAAAACGGAAAGATTTATTTATTTACATGTTCAAAAGAGGGTTGAATAAGCAAATAATTCTCACATCCTATTTCAACACAGATATTCGATCTCTTATTTACTATAAGCTATTTCATAGGCTTCAGAAATGAAGATACAACGTTTGTCTGCGAATGAATGAATTCATTCGCATTTATAATACAAAGATTCAGGATTAAAGTATTAATTAAAATACGACGATTCAAATCATATAGAGACAGGACATGAACAGAAACATTGAACAATGTCAGAAAAGCGTTGAAAACGGAGATGCAACTTTCGATTCTCGAAGGAAACGTCTTTCCTAGGCAAGGGGAGGGCCGGAACACAGGGTATGACGTTATGCATGTGATCTATGGGGCTCGAGTGCATCGTAAGGATGCACCGGACGTGTTCTGGTGCACGAAATCCAGGTCTGGTTTCGAGACGCAGCGAGAAGAGTGCTCCGGCCATGTGTTCTCTTAGGCCGATCGGGACACAGTCTATTATTCTTTACGGGGACACACCGTGCACCCGATAGTACACCATAAAATATTCTGTCGGCCATGGACTGCCTCGTTCGCCAACCGATTTATGACAATTCGCCGTGATGGCGAAAAAAGGGACGCCCGCGATTCTGATGTTACTTTATTGGACCCCGTAGAAACCGGTCCCCGTGTGTGGTTACTTTTAAACGCCTCTATTTATAAAGATCCAGGCTGGCTAGGGTTTCATCGATCCTCGATGGAAACGCAGTCCACTTGTAACTTCTTCTGGATCAAAGATATCTCGGAATGAATAAAAATATTCAAGTATTTTATCGTTACTATACAAATGCAGCTCATATTTTAAACAAACTGTTCTCTGTACAGGCGAACCACTTCCAGATCGGAAGCTAAGATCATTTTCAATCGACTCTCGTTTTGTTTTTTGTAGGATCCTTCCGATCGCGCAGCGCATTAAAATTGAATTAACTTCGATAGCTACTGTGAGCTCGTCAATCCCTCCTCGAATTACCATCAACGACGGCGATTTTTCTCAATCAGCAAATGTTAATCGTTCGTGCGGACGTTATTCGCGGTTTAGCTCATTAGCCGAGATGAGAATAAAACGTATTAGAGCTCGTTAGGAAGGCATAAAAACAATTGCAACCTGTTCGGAGGCGATTCAGAACTTATCTGCATTATCAATAACCGAGCGAACCGGTCCACTTTATCTCGATTCCGCCTGATTGAAAATTATTATACTGTTCACGTTGACCCGCGGTTATGAGGATCGCGAACGGTCTAAATCTAATTCCCGGTGCTATAAACATGGAATTAACGAGGCTCGGGGCCTTTGAATCTCGAAAGGAGACCAGGATGAAATTGTTTCGACGATTCCACGCGATTCTGTTCCGTAAATCGGCCGGAATAAATCGTTTCGGAATTGTTGAAGGGAACGCGGCGCCACTAAAATTCTATATCCTATTGTTCCATCATTTCTCTAGGCTTCGGGTTTTGTGATTGCAATGTACGAGCACCGGATCTCTTCATCTAGCGAATTTATGTCGAACGAGCCTCGGGCTCTCTTCTTTCTCCATTTTCTTATACGTACTCCGAGCGGTTAGTGAAAGGGCGCAGACAACCGAATTGTGTACTTAAGGGAGTAGACTTCTTTTTCCAGGATTGCAAGTGTGCGGAATTCGCGTTCTCATTTCCCGATAATAAAAAAATGGGGTTTTTCAAAAACGCCATTTGCATTATTCGGAAGCATGCAACTGCGCATGTAGCTATTTTCATAGCAAATTACGCCTCGTAAACGAAAAAATAGGAGGGCGATAGCGCCCTAGATTGATCTTTTACCTATCGTTTTCGACTACTGAAAAACCCCATTTTTGTATTATCGAGAAATGAGAACGCGAATCCTGCACACTTGCAGTCCTGCAAACGAGTCTACCGCCTTAAGCAATATTTCGTGCTTTTGTTCATACTACACTCTCTCAAATTATATTTGATAGCAAATGTGCGATTTTTTCCCGTACGAGTATACTCGTCATTAGACAAGAAAATTCCATCTTTCGAGCACAGTCAAGACATACGGTTAATCCCTCGTCTCGCGTCTCTAAAAATTCTATCGGCTACCGCAAAAACACGAATTGCAACCTTGTTCTCACAGTGGATCAGGTTCGTCCGCAGAATAATTCAGCAGGACCATAATTACCGACCGGTCGATAGTGACACTGAGCAAATAAACCTCGGCCGTCATCCCCGGCGTAATACGATTTTCCCCAACAAAATGTTACTTGGTAAAAGGATGAGTTAGGGGCGTATCAATAACCCGAGCCGGCGCAGTCGGGTAATTAATTCCCTCTCACGCGGGTTAATAAAACACCCGGGGACGGTCTCTCTCTCGCCGCGCCGGTGTCGACCTTCAAATTACAGCCTCGACGCCACCAAATTCCCGACCTACGTCACTATAATTACGGGTGGTCGAGGGTAGAACAGGTTCGAGCGATTTCATTCAATTTGTACCGGGGGCCCGAGAAGTACAGGCTGTCGTGACCGGGTGCCGCGTAGACCTTCCAAGATATCAAAAGTATGGGTACTGGCACCGTAAAAATGGTCCCCATGGGGACCACGGTTCTGTCGGCAATGGAAACGGCTTTTCACCGTCGGAAGCGTGTAAATCAAGCACCCTCCACCATCGAACCCTCGTTTGGCCTTCGTGTGAAGCTCGGTTTTATGGTTTAAAGCGAGTAAAAACGCGGGTTCCGCCGTGTTTCCACGAGTCTGGAACCAAGATGGCGCGGCATCGCTATCATCGACACGGAAACGGCATTAGCTTCATTGTCCTGTTAATTGGAGCCTCTGATAACGCTGCTAATTGCGATAGATGGAAAACTGCCGTGAAATCGCTGACCCGAGATCGAAGTTCTTTGATTGTCTGGTAAATGGGTACTGGATATGGGGCGTGCTTCTAATGGCGAATGGGGGTGTGACAAAGATTGGTAGAAGGGTCTCTTGCAATTTGGTAACACGATTTCGAAGACAATGTGATTTTTTAGAAGAACCAATTATTCCGAACATATCCAAATGATTAAGAGAAGAAATCTATGTATATCTATGCAACTCTTCCTTCTGTGTCGATATGTGTGGCGAGAATGAGAAAGAAACATAATGAGTGAGAGGCAAAATGAATTAATTGAATTTGGTTGTGTGAAATAAAGAAATGAGTGTGCATGAAAGAGCGTTTGTTTGAACATTTGTCAGTCGTTGCTTGATCATCGTTTGTACGTTGGTTTGTTTATTAACCCACATGCGTTCTTCAGGGTGAAAATTCACCCATTTACCTTTTTCACATATTGTAAAACGATTGGTTTCTTTTATTCTATGTTTTCTATGTTGCAAAATCTATTTCTTTGAAATGTCACACTATAATTGAGCCATAATTCGAAGATTTGGAATGTGAAGTCAGAAGGAGTGAAATATTATTCTGGGATCTTTTATGCAACTATATCTGAGGAGCGTTTAATATATTATAATTCCATCCACTGCTTTTCATTTTGCACAAAGGTCCGCAGTCTATTGTAACATTAGTTGAGGAATTAGTGGTAGGGTTGATTTTCTCGGGCGAGTTTTCGTCGACAGCTTGTTTATCCGTATCGAGGGCCGCCTTTTTCGAAAACGACGGGTCTCCAGGCTCGTGTTGGCGATCGGCCAGGCCCGAAAACGCGTTCGTCCGAATCGGGGAACGGCCTCGGACGTGCCAAATTGAAACACGGCCCTGAATGCACGCGGCGTTTCACGCACGTGCTGCGACCGCGGCCGCATATAATACGCCGTTACGGGACGAGGAACGGGCGTCGTCGTAAATTTTTATAGACCAGGGGCGTGTCGATCGATCGTACATCATTCCCCGCTGTGTTCGCCTCCTCTACCGATCGTTGTAAAATAAGTTGTTACACATTCGCCGCGAAATTGTTTCGACGAGCAACACGCGAGAGCGCGCGCGCGCGCGACCGAGTGAACGAGAGAATCGCCAGAGAGCCGAGTTTATTTTCTGCCGTGGAAAATTACGCGTGCAACCTTGTCTGTGCCTCGAGTATAATAAAACGACTAATTGACCGTACGGTTCGGACAAGAGTGTAATTTATGAACTGCGTACGAGTAACGAGAAATTAATGTGCTGGACAAGGACCCGCGATGGAAAAAGTAGCGCACCACCGATTTATGCGAGTCCAAAGTAATTAGCGGAATTCGAACTGACGCGGGAAAGACTTTGCTGCAATGTATAGATATACGTATATTGTAGGCGAGTCGGAAACCATTGGCAGAAGTAATTTGAGCGGAGATTTATTGCTGATCGGTAACTCGAAACTAAAAATTAGAAATCAATTTACCAGGCGATCTTGCAAAAAAGAAAATGTTTTGATTGCTGTGATAATTGATCTACGTTTCTCTTGCTGCTCTTCGAATCCTTGGAGAATCCAAAAAAGGATGACGATCGAATGCATCATTAAAAATTCATCTACAATAAGACGCCGTTTTGGATCTCCGCAGCTCAAGATTTATTTTTTCTACACCATTCCAAAAGACCCTCTCGAAAATACCCGTCGAAGGGTGCCGATTGTTTTCTTTGAGATACCCTAACGACTGACGAGCCTCTAAGAAAATACACCCAAAGCCGGGAAAAAGAGAAAATCATGAATTCTGGCGTCGATTAATATTCTCCCCCAGGGGGTGGGAAAGTCTCACAAGCATTCATAAGGAGGTGGAATTCGAAGATGGTCACCTGTTGGGAGGAAACCGCCATAAAGGAAAGGAAGACACTCGTATTTCGCGTCTGGTTTCCTTCTTTTTCATTTTTTTTTCTCTCCCAAGGAAATTCTTGTTACCCCAGGGGTTTAGGGATGCGGGGAACAGAGTCGTCGGAGTCACGTTTCACGATTCGCAGGCCTTTGGTTTTCCCATGGACGAAACATGGTCGCCAGATTTTCGGAGTTCCATTCTGGGCGGAGTACTACTTGTTGGGGACCTGTTGGACACTTGTTGCGCACGATTTTTGTTCAAACCTCTAGTTGGAACCTCCATTTTATACTCGCTAAATGCTATTAAATGTTAGAAAAATAAAGTCTGCTGATTTTGTGACTTAGACGGCTAAAGAAATATATCGGAACGAAAATATTCGAATGGATTTAATATTCAAAGGATTTGCCCAGCATCGTTCATGTCATTGTAATATCGATTTAGTACGCAAATCGATTAGATGCGGTGCCAAAGGAATTTAAAACGACGTGAATCTTCAGAGTCGCGTGTGGGCGGCGAATTAAATCTCGGGCTAGCTTACTATTAACATCCCATTAAGTATTCCAAAACAACAGGATAAACGTATGCCGCTTAGATCCCCGATCGATAAGACGAATTATAATAAAGACACCGGGCGACGGTTCTACCAATCGAACAGGTGAAAAGGGCGAGGCAACCATAGGACCTTAGATCAACGTTACGAACCGTGAATAGGTCTTTAATCTTATCAGATAGATGAGGAAAGGGGGGCCGGCCAACAGCGTGTGTAGCGTAGCGCGACAGGATCGAATACATTATCCTATTTGGAGGCAGGTCTGCGGTCAGAAAATTTAACGCTCGATAAACCGTAAACGCATAAATAGGAAGCCGAAATATTCAATTTCCGTGACGCCATAATCGAGTGCGTCTCTCCCCGGGTCCACGGTTCAAATTGAATTTCTTTCCATTTGCATCCGATCGTACTACTTGGTGACTCAAATTTTTCTTGTAAACATTCCACGATTTTTTCGATTTCAGAGTAATCGCGTTTTAGAGACTCGGATCAGCGACGTGCTATCTTGATAATAAGCCAGGCAGCAATTGAATTCGAGATAATAAAAAACGTAGAGAATATCGGAGTAAAAATTCGAATCTAAATTACAAATGTATGTGTATTATTATTTAATCTAAAATGTACATTAAGTTTATTTCATCCACAAGAGAAAATCGAGTTGACCGGCAATGAAAGGATTTGAATGTCTACTGCCCTCTAAAGTCACTTTATCGATCCACAAAGCAGTCCCATAGAGAGGTAAAGCTCCATACTCCATATACATAAAGTATATCTTATCTTTATGTTTCTTTCTCTTTCACAGCCAATAAAACAAAACCACATAGCCAGACAACAATAAAAACTTGAAAATCATGTCAACTGCTCTTTATGATCGCTTTGCCAGTCTCCAGTAGTGCACCACAGAGTGGTGACACTTCATATACATAATTATTAGCTGATCTTCCTCTTTTACAGCGTTTCTTCCTCTTTTACAACCAATAAAGTGAAATCAAGATATCAGGCAGTGAGAGAACCTAAAAATAGCAAGCATGTTTATTGCTATAATCGAGTTATTGGTCCCAAATGGAGTACTGTATAGAGATAATGCTCCATGTACATAAATCATCAATTTTTAAGTCTCGCCTTCTCTCATAAAGGTTAGAATAAGATCAAGATGTCGTACAATAAAAATTAAAAAAAACCGTGTCCACTGCTCCCTATAATCTCGTTACTGGTCCCAAATGCAACATTATAGCGAAGCCACCCTCTTATTCGAAATTCCTTTTCGAGGATCCTGATCAAACTCTTAATAGGGATTAAAGTGATTAATCGGTGCCCGAGGAGTCAGGTGTTGCCGAACGAACCGAGGCAAAAGGTGTAAAGTCGTAAAGAATGGGACCGATTTGGAGGACAAAGCGATCTGGCCCGTTGCGTCCGATGAAATTTATGAACTGATTCGTATGCAGGGAGGCGGGGTGGTTACTCGCTTTGGTCGCGTTTTCGGTATTCGGGCTTAATCGAAGTCGTTTCGTTTAGGCTCTCGCGGTTCGGAAATCTCGTCCACCCACCGCGTCGGCGTCGGATCAAAGGGGAAACCGAAATGAGAGAACGAAAGGGTGGGGTTAGAGCAAGGTACGGTCTGCTTTTCTGGAAGGCTGCGCTCCTGTGATCCGTGCCCCTGCCCATAAATCCTACACCATAAACTGTGGAACGGGGTGAGAGCCGTAAACCGGAAGCACGTGCTCGCAGAATGTCCCTTGTGTCACTATTTCACGCCAAGGAGCGCAACAAATCCTTTATTCCTGCGACTCTATGTTTTTTTCAAGGACTCGAGCATCCTAAAATTTTTCTGACCTCGGAAATTCATATTTCTCGTTAACTTGTGAAGGTTGTACGAAACTATACTCGTTGGTATCTAATGAATAGACTGCGGATTTTATGCATTTATGATGAAAATGGACACGTACAATTTAAAGCAGTGGACGAACTAAAAAGATTCAAGGACATCAGTGTAGTAATTTCAGCTTAATAAAACAATTAAAAGAAGAAGATTTCTATTTGGCTCCTGTGTCTTGCAATCAATGCAAACATTTTTTATTTTGCATAGAGATCCGCAGTCTACTAATCAATTACTAAACATTTAAGTATTGTATGAGGTGTTATATATCCAGAAAATGAAAAAAATGATGTGAGATGGAATTGTTCTAGGTCCGAAAAAATATTTAATTTTGGTGAATTGGTACAGGAACAGTTAGACAGGGACTTTCGCGGTACAGTTAATCACCGGTACACGAAATGAGGTCACCGTAGAAAGAGAACGATTCGAATGGTAAAATGTATTGTTGCGAAGCTGACAATTCCATTCAGTTCCCGGTTTCCTTGGTCCTTTGTATGCTTTTTGCGCGTACAGCGCGAGCAGCTCGCTCTTGAAACACCTTTAGAGAGCAGGTTTTCAGAGCTGACATCTCGACTGCTGAGAGGTTTCCTTCCGGAAGGGGAAAAAATCGTGTCTGACGTTCTGGTTTCGTCCAACAATTCCCCACAATCAAACGATGATTCAGTACAATGTATGGCTAATCGTTGTGTGTATTTTAGTCCGATGGCAACGAGAAGCGAGTTCTCCCGGATATTTGAATGATAGTAGCGTCGGTCATAGGTTCTAATGATCGTGATTTTCATATCGCCGAGTCACGGGCCGACTCGCTCAAGAAAATTATCCCCGAAACAGGTTGACGCAGGTTAGTGTTATCCGAAAATATCCGGAAGGGTGTCGATTCTGAAACTAAGCCGCTTACCAGGGATATCCGTTCCAACCCCACGAGACTACACAGAAAGTTGCAGTGTCTGTGGCGTGGGTGGTCCCCGTTCCTCGACTTCACCGAAAACAAAATAAATAACTCCTCCATTTGACTTCAACCATCCCCACAATATGTTTCTACGCCTCCCTCGATACAATTTCAACGTGCATCTTTATTATTCTCTCCAACGCCCATCACATCAAACAATTCTGTTCTATGTACTTCTTCGTCACAGAGAATAATTTCTTTCACGATCGACACAGTAATTCTGTTAACCTCACGCTAAACCTATCGGGAACTAAACGTCTTTCTAAAAGAGATTGAATTTATTTAGACTGCCCGATTCTATTTGATTGCGGATTTTATGCATTTATAGCACAAATGAGTAGACGAAACAAAACCGTGAAAATGTCAAACAAATTTTAAAAAATGTGACTATACTACTTGAGACTTATTAGAATCATTAGGAGAAGGACGTCTATGCCCCTCTTGGTTCGTGTAATTGTTGTACAAATGTTTCTAAGTTTGATTGCAATATACCCGTGTTGGTGAGCGCACTTTTGAAGAGCAGAGCCAAGTTTTTATGGAAAAGGAAAGGCCAAGAGAAGGAAAGATACGAAACCGCTTAAAAGCGAAGTAGTGAATCACAAGGCCACAACAAACTTCTCCGCGTCTCGTATCGAGCTCCAAACAGAATCCGTCGTTAATTTCGTGTATAAAAGCACTGGTATCGCGAAGGTTCCCGACCTTTCGATCTTTGCCTTCGTTTTTATGGACCAAACCACTATTTCCCAGTGTTCCTTCCATTTTTTACGAGGCACCGCTTAAAAGCTTGAAATGCATGTGTACGAGAAGTGAAACGCGATCGGCGTTAAATTCTCACTGCCCAAAATGGTCCTCTTTGTTCTCAAAAATAAATGACCGAACACCTTCCTTTGCTGTTCGTTCCTAAGTGAAAGACTGGCTGGTCCACGAGCTTCTTACACTTCAAAAATCAGCTGCATGATTTACGTTCCTTAACCCATTTTAAAAATGTTTATTTCGCATAAAAACCCGCAGTCTAGTGATTACTCATTATTTTGAGCATTTTGACAAGCTTCCTGTATAGCATTCAGACTCTTTTCATTTAGTTTTTTTGGTCTTCAGATAAAAAAAATTTGAAGAGGACTTTTCGGTGGCTTCCTTTTCGAAAGAAGACTGGAGGCTTCGAGAAGGCTTATGGCATTCCGGTTGTCGAGTGTACAGCAAATAGGCGAACGGCCTATTGTAAACAGGATGCCGTCGGGGATGGAACCGCGGTTTCATTGTCGACCACAACATTTCGCTGTGCGAAAGTTCACGCTAAATTATTGTTCAGTGGCTCGTCGACTTTGTCGCGGGCGAAACCAGTCGCGACGAGGTGCATTATTGCTGGATCGTGACTGCCTTTTGTGACGGAGAGGAAAAAAAAAGATGGCCGACGTTCGAAGGCTAATTGGCTCCGTTTAACACCACGCTGCTAACTGGCCAAGCTATTGCTTACTCTATTGCTTCCATAATCGTTGAATCCACAGTCAATGTGCCGACGTTTTACAGCGGTCTGGTTAAAAGATTGAAATTCGAATTCCATCGTGCTATTCATATTATGAAACATAGTGTTGCAAAGAAGAGAAGTTGCAAAAAAGAAGATCGAAAATGACTGAAAAGCTTCGAAAAGAAAAAGTCAAGGATCTATTCTTCTGAAGCAACATCGAAGAAGATCGAAGGTGTCGGCTTCCTCGCGTGCAACAATCGCGGTGAGCCAACTGCATCCCTTTCATACTCGTAATTCATTACACCATTTCGGCCGCTTATGTATATTACACACCGGGGCGCGCCTTGTTCGAGACTCGGCCTCCCTAATTTAATGCCGGTATTTAGTCTACGAGCTGGAGCACGCGCCAGAAAAGAAACTCTCCGACCTTATCCGTGGGCCGAAATTTAAAGGTGATTGCCGAAACGACCCTGATATCGATGCTTCGACGTCTAGAGGGTGTTCGGCGTCTTATACACCGTCGTTTTTAGTTCAATAAATTTATTGACGTGCCTAATAAATTTATACGAACTGAAATCGACCGGATCGTGTGCACATAATACTCAACTCCAGACAGATCACATTTTTTCATGTTACTTTCGACAAATTTTATTAGAATCGGTGTTCAGCGTCTTGAAGACGAATAACAAGTATACTTTTTAAAATATTCTAGACTAGAGATTATTCTATCCCTCATCCTCCTGAACCGTTTCAGGTTTACTTTCAATCTTCCTTGCTCAAATTGTTTGTTACGTTAATTTAAAATGGCTTCAGCCGCAAATGAGTGGAAAAAGGAGTAGAATGGTCCATCAAAGAGCGGAAAGGGTTGAAGAACGATGGATCGACTGACAAATGCCGCTCGTCACAGCAAAGGCTCGTCAATCCGTTTTGCACGAGCCGGCGCGGCGCACGTTCTTCCCGAGAAAACCGATCGATCGACGATCGGCGCGTATTTTCGCGGCGCGATGGCGATCCCGGCTCGCGCCGACGGCTTCTACGACGAGACATTCCGTTCGCAATATATAAATATTCCAGGGACGTGTTTCCCTTCCCTCCTCGCCAGGCTCAGCACGTCCCCAAAACGTATCGCTATGCGCATCACGGGATTTTCTATCGTCGCACGCCGATCGCGAGAACCGCCGAACATGGCGAACGCAACAACGTCGGCCGAACATGGCGAATCCATGGTGTGCATCCGTGGAGACACGCCGACGTCGTCGCGGACCTCGAAACGACCGGCTCATCGAGATCATCGTTTTAAAGCCTTTTGCGATCGGTAACCTCTTACGTAAGAACGATTTGACGAAAGACGGTGACAACGATCGTCCAATAAAACGTCAGCCGAGACATCCTTTCGAGGAACAGCTGGGGACGTCGATGCAGGAAGCTAACTGGACTTCATGCATCCTCGGGGGGATCTGCTTGCACTTTAATGGGAAGCGAACTGGTAACCGTGAAGTTTCACGCTGCACTGTTATGTTTTTGCTTTTGTTTTTCGATGGTGTTGTGTTCGTCTTCTTTGAGAACGTTATGACTAGACTGCGGATCTTTATGCAAAATGAAAAATGTTCGTATCGATCGCAGGTCACCGTACCCAATAAAAATTGTATTCTTCTTTTAACACTAGGTTTACGGAGCTCTAGAAATAACTATTTCACATTATTTTATAAACATAACAGGTATGTGTCTATCCAAATTTTTGGCCATTTTTCCAATAATATATACCCAAAGAAATAAATTTGGTAAATAATTCCTCAGGGAAGCATCTTTACAATCTTAATAATTGCAAATTAAAAATATTAGAACCTGTCATTTTGACGGGTCCCGTAAACCTAGTGTTAATTATCTTATTGAGCTGAAACCAACACATTGATGTTCTTAAATATTTTTAACATTTCCACTGCTTTAAAATGTACGTGCCCATTTCGGTTATAAATACATAAAATCTGCAGTCTAGTTATGACTATTTCTCTGATTTTTGTTCATCGAATCTTTAAGGGTCTTTGCCAATCAAATGAGGAGAAAATAGGAAGAAATTAATGACTTCTCTTCACTTACCTCACAAATAGAAAGAAGTCGGTGCTTTCTCTTTACTTTGTTAACAATCATCACAACCTGCACGAGTGCCTATAAGCATCCACCGAAAATTGTCATTCATCCTATAAAACAGTATCCCACTTACACAACCGTATTCTCACATACTCAGCAAAGAGTCCTTCACCCTGATTAGAAATTTCAACAGTTCAATCCTCTTCGTTCGTTCATGCTCGTCCCTAAAACGTATCAAGGATCACGATCTAAATTTCTAAGCGTCGCAGGGACAAGAAGAAGGCACTCCTCCCGTTAATGTGCACCTTGATACGTGAAGAGAGGGAGAGAGTAGAGAAAAGACGGAGAGAAGAGAGAGCCTAAGTTCGGATGGCTAAAAAGGGACGCACGCTCTCTCGCCGATGGTACCAGCGTGAATAACAAAAGCCTGGTGGAGCGTGCGTCGGTTCCGAAACAGAACGAAGGGATCGGTGAACACAGTGAATAAAGTGAATAAAGTGAACAGGGAAGTGCGCCACGCCGCGATAGTGGAATATTCATTCAAAGCCTACGATCGTCAACGCGATGAATTCACCGGCGAATTAAACGAGGGGAGGAAAATACCGGGGACCATCTCTTCGGGTCTAAGAAAGCCACAAAGAGCCGTTCTCTAGTACCCATTCATTCCCTTCGTTACTTCTGTGTTTCCTCTTTTTACGAACACGGTCGTAAATCAATGAAACGTCCTTCTTTTCCGAACCGGTGACGCAACGCTTCTTTTCATTCTTTGACTGGCGCACGCGGTTTGCTTTGTAATTGTTGGTAATTGGGATTAGGAATCATTCTATTTAATCCCTTGCCGTTATTATATCAGGTCGTCAAGTATGAAACTTGACAAATGTGTTTGAAATTTGTGTTTCATTTGTCAAGTTTCATACTTCACACTAAACTTACCACCACCGGTCAAAATGACCGGTTCCAGATTTATTATTTCACAATTATTGAAATAATAAAAATGATTTTATAAGAATTGATTGTATAAACATCTTTAGTAGAACACGTATTATAATAGGAGCCGCACAAAGTCTAAATAAAATCAATCTTGTCATTTTTATAAGGGCACATGTACCAGTTACTTGTGAGGCTCGGTAGGTTTAGTGTTAACGACCTGATATTTGGTCGATTTTATTCGGAACTGAAATAAAAATTCATCATACAGAATTTTGATAATTTCGAGTATTTGATGGTGCTCTGTTTGCTGCAAATTGATTTTCCAATACAAGGTTGTAACAGAGGTGTGGCACACGTGCAAGGCAAACCAATATTGCATCGAAGAATCGGAGATTGACTCTGCTATTGAGTAATATTATTTATTCAATGACAACATTCGGAACTATAGGAAAAATTCGCCTTATCGATTCTCCTATCACCGTTTGCATAACGTTAGTTCTGTTCAATATCGACAGTGGCTATCAATGCACATTTTACCTTCAGATGCCGATGTAACAAAAATTCGCGTTTTCCAGAATTTCAATGTTTGTTTTTAAATATGCATAAAACTAGAGAGTTCTCGTTTAATGAAGTGCGTGTTATATCTGCGTGAACCATCTTGCGTAGTATCGTTTATTTACGCTCGATACTCCGAACGGGAATCGGACGAAATGCGTTTTTATCAAATCTTCGTTCGGTTTACTCAAGCGAGTTTTATCATCGAGTTTATCACAGGTATGGTACCCACGGCTGCAGGTACGCATTCGAGCTATCGTAACTTCTGATAGCGTTATCGGCCTAGCACAAGAACGTTGGCGTGGCCCTCCTCGCAGGATGCACTTTTCTCCGAGAGTTCAAGTTCATTGGTAACAGTCGCTTTCAGGACGATTCTACAGGGAAAATACAACGACAGACGTTCTCAACCCCTATTATTTAACCCTTATCGCGTGCATCAAATTCTCAATAAATTCTGTCTTATTATTTTTATAAGGCATCACTCACAAGCCAGTTTTAGTGCTATGTAAATCTAGCGTTAACTATGTTATTTTTGTGGATTTCGTTGAAAACACCTGTGTACTATTGCATGAGAAAAATCATTCTGACCGATTTTCAACCCCCACTTTGTCAGTGTACCTCTTGTAACATTCTCTCGAGCCACGATTAAAGTAATTGCTCTATTACGACAAGTTCTTTCGAGAACATTTTAGTAAACCATCCTAATAGCGATTTACTGTGAAAGTACAACGCTGGTACTTTTCATCCCCTTCATTTTCTCACTGTCTTTCAATCATGTAATTTTTTTTCATCAACGTCACTATCTAGCAAGTATTTATTAAAATAATTGTCCCTTTAGGGCAAGAACCAAGAGTTAAACTAGCAGTTTTTAATATGGATTTACCAGGTAAATATACGTTTTCAACCCCCTATCTTCTCTAACCGATAATCATACAATTTTCTGGATACTTGCACAATCTGAAATTATGCAACATTCTTATACATAGTGTATAATACAGTATTCAACATAAATAGTAGTATAAATCAAGCTAATATTATATTTTTATGGCTCGTACACGAAAGGCACCTTTTCAAATTTTAGATAAAAATTATTTATTAATTCAGATTGCAAAGATGCATTAAATTTGAATATACAGGATGATCGGTAACTGGTTGTACAACCGAGAAGGGGTCACTCTATAAGACGAGATAGGTTCCCACTAATATAATATTATACTATACGATTTGAACTTTTTTTTGGGAAGCAAGAGCAATTAATTTGCTACAGGATGCGAAAAAAATTTTTTTCAAAAATTACAATTGATCGGAATTGTAGAAAAAATACTAAAAGTTGCATTTTACAACTTTTTTATGTGGGCCTATATTGAAAATTTAAAAAATACGTTTTGTAGATGAGAGAATAAAAAAGTTATCGTCTTTTTAGGAGTGTCCGAATATTCATGGGAGTCACTGTACATAAAACCGCGGTAGAAATAGTGTTAAATAAATTCCACTACACTGATTTTGTCGCCAGCAAACGGTAAAAATTGCTATAAATTCGCCGCAACATGTACCAGGAATTTTTGCTCTCGTAGCGACCGCATGTTCGGGACTCTTCCTCTTCCTCGTGGTTTTTGCGGGCCGAAAACTTCATTTTTACGGGCTTCGGCGCCTCTTGGGTCTCTCTTTAGGGGCACCCCGGTGACTCGGAGAGGCCAGTTTCCTTCAGTTTCGGAACATCTGCCCGACGAGAGCACCAGCATTTTTTTCACATTTTCGAATCTCGCCAGCCCGACGGAAGGGAACAGAGCACGCCTTATGCCGTCGTGGAAAAAAAATAAGAATCACTTCGTTACCGACGAAAATTTATACTTCTCGGCCTCATTAGCGACAAGAGCGTAATATGGGACACAGAAGTGCTGCCGAGCTTTTTTGTCTACTCGCATACTCGACTCTGCTTCTCGCGAGAAATTCATTAATCCGGGAGAGAGAGGGAGAGAGACCGGTTTTTTTCGATCGAAAATTAGTCTCGTTAAAAAAACATGTAAATTGAAAGAGTTACACTATATCGGTTTGTGGGAGAAATTGCAAGATCATCGGGGACACGAAGACGCACAAATCGCGCATTAATTGACAATAATAATCCTACGCGCTCGGGGAATCAGCATAAAGATAATAGCGGTGGGCAGTGATGAAGTATAATGAAGTGACGGTGAATCGAAAAGAAAAAAAAGAAAGGTAAAAAGGAACGTGCTCGTGCGAAGTATAATGTGCAGGGGTGCAAAAAGATCAAAGAGGATAGTAGAACGTCGCCAAACCAGTTGAAAGAACACGAAGAATGTCCGATGAATTGCAACACAGTTGATTGTTTTGCGCATTTAAACAAACACTGCGCAACTTTACAACTTCATCGCGCCGCGACTCGCGTTTACTGCTCAGCAAACGAGAAACTTCGGGCGTTAATTTCATGCATGTAAATGCCGCATAATTTGTGTAAATTCGCAATAAAGTTGGCGAAAAAATTGCTGGCAATGGATACTTAGAAAGCCACGTATGTCACTTCGAAGTAATATCAACGGGCAGGAAGAGAAATTGGTTACCTTTCCATTTTATAATTAATTTACCTAATTCTGCAATGCTTGAAGCTTTCCTTCGATTCTCGTTTTTATAAAATATTCAAGACCTGCCTCTTCATTGATCAAACATATTAAACACGCAATGAAGTCACTTTTTTCATGGCGAATGAAAGATTACATTTTTCAAAACGAAACGGTAGCGTCGATAACGAATCAATTAAAGGCAATAAATTCTTGGAATTTTCTGAAATAAATTCCTAAGAAAAATTAAATCTTGCAATGTTTATACGAAACTGCTCTCTGAATCGGTGGTTTTAATCGGTCTGTCGATTCCTGAGAAAATGGCTCCTATATTCGCAGCCGGGTCGCGTTTTATCAAGTGTCGCGGTTTTTGCATCCGGTTCGCCCGATAAGAAGCCGATCCATGGATCGAGAGGCGCGAGAAAAACGCGGGAGTGCCGTTTTACTTAATTCGAGTCGCACGCTTTTCCCGACCAGCCTAACTGTAATCCTGAACGGTCCGATTCAAGCACACCATGATGTACCGTAGCCCTATTCGCGGAAGAGATTCAAATGCAGCGACAGAACCGTGGAAATCCAATTTGCGAGCGAGCATTATCTTGTCTCTGGTCCAACCTGTTAGGGAAGACGAGTTAACTCGCGCTCGCATAACTAGCCGCGCCACGTTTCCCCGGAGATTTCAATGCCTGGTGAGCGAGCGCTCTCATAATTCTTGCCGTGATGTTTACGAGATGCTACGCTATTTGCCAGTGTTCGCGGCACGAATTATTTGCTTGTCGTAGGAGCGGTAATTTCAAAGGAAAACTGGTGCAAGTAAATTTCGAGCAATTATTGTTGATGCAGTGTTTGAATTAGGTTGTGAAATAAATTCGTTCGGCTGCAACTATGTTCCAATGTTTATAAGTAGACTGCGGATCTTTATGCATTTATAGGAAAATTGAGTAGATGAAATTCAAAATTGTTGGAAAATTTTAAAAATTGAAGATGTCAATATATGATTTCTCCTCTATTCAAATCATTAAGGGAAGAAATAACATGCAGTTTGGTTTCTATCTCTTGCAATCGATGCACACAATTTTTATTTTGTATAAAGATTTGCTTATCGCTAGATTGTGTGGAACTTTACGCAGAATCATAAAGCTTCCACTTATCTCCAGTAATCTTAATAAATTGAATGTTGTATGTTGATGTTCCCGAATTCTTTCAATCTGTTACTTTAAATTACAGCATATCGCTTTTGTCATAAATACATAAACATTGCAGGAGAAGGAACTTGATATTTCGAAATTCATCGTTTCGAGGTCAGTGCAATGAAAAGTGTACCTACTCACCGATCCCGACAATTAGCGTTATCCCTCGAATTCATTCTCAAAACCATTCACTATATTCACAGTTCACACTATCAGAATTTTTCACGGTTCAAAGTTCACTGTAGACACGGTGATCACTACTCGGTGACCGTACTCGCGAACGACGTATCGGAAAGCAATAGTGTTTTCAGGCCGAAATGATCGGCGGAGCGGGATTGGGAGCACGTGCGGGGCAGATGATACACTGAGAAACGGCACTTGGGCTCTCGATGGACTCGCGACACAAACCGAACCCGGAGAGCGACGAGGTTTCTTCGCCGACGGCGCGTTTTCGTCTGACAGCCCGAGGCCCGCCGCGTGTCGCGGCAGTACGCGCGCACGCGCAACTGCATCCTGCATCCCCGCGCCTCGCGAGCTGATTGGCCATAGCCGGCTGACTGGGTGCTGCACGCGACTCGGTTCACGTGCACCCCGCTATACAGAGAATACAGTGCATCCACGAGCTACTGTGCATCTGCATAGGCTTGCAGCCGGGAGCGGGGGTGGCGGTTTTTATTTTGGAGCATTATTGTCTGTCTGAGCGGCGGATGGTGTCGGAGATGAGTTCGGTTTGAACAAAGAGATGCTGCGATCACGACTTCTTGAGAGAGAAGGAGAGAAAGGCATGTGGAAAGATGTATGAGCGGAAAGAAATACAGTGAACCACGAAAGTATTTGGACCCGCTTTAAAACAGTATAACTTTTTTATGATCGGACCAAACAACCTGGCTTTTCTTGAGCAATTAGAAGAATTGATTTGCCAAATGACATGCAGAAAAGATTTTGAAAAAATTGCAATTGCTAAGAATTACATGAGAAAGTAAAAGCTGCACCATTTATAACTTTTTTATTAGAGCCCGTAATGAAAATTTAAAATATGCGGTTTGTAGATGTATGTTAGTTATACACATGCTGAAAATTGCATCGAAATCGGTTGGCGCAGAAAAAAACGATGCGCATCGAAAGACGTAAGAATCTGTGGATTTTAAGCAGAAATTGACCGGAAGTCACGGAAAACTATGATTTTCACCATATTTAACCACTTGTAGTTCTTGGGTACGTTAATCGATCTTGATGAAATATTTAGCATGTGTAGAACCAACATAGATCTACAAAACATGTATTTTAAATTTTCATTAAGCCTTTTCATTCAACCTTGTAAATTTTAGGAAAATCTTTCTTGCAGATTATTTAGTAAACCAATGCTTCTAATTGCTTACAAAACATCAGGTCGTTTGATACAAGTTACACTGTTTTAAAGTGCGTTCAAATACTTCCGTGGCTCACTGTAGCTGCGAGCTTTCGAGAGATGGATAAGGAAGAAGAGATTGTAGTTAGAGAGATAGTAAACGTATGTGAGTAGAAGGAGTGTGAGTAATCCTTTTACGATATCTATTTTGTTTAGAAAAACGAATATGTAGATCGCAGGAAAACGGTATGCGAATGTAGAGCAAAAGGTGTGAGGAGAAAGAACAGATCCGAGAAAGAAGAATGAGTAAAAGATTTGTGATTGGAAATTGTGCGAATGGAGAAGGGTGATGAGATGCGAAAAAGTCTGGAGAGACTAGAGAGTCGTGCAAAGTAGTGTACCCTCCTCAATATTCTCTTGTAGAGATGCACGAAACGGCCTGTTTTGCAATGCCCGCCACCTACAAGTTTGCGAAAGTCGCGAAGTGTCAATTCTTGGGCGCTGTTTAACAGCGTTGGCGTTCTTCTTGACCTAGCTGAACAATGCAATGAATCGGTGAACGACCGTTCCCGTGCGTCTGAATCACGCAATTATCGGTCTGCAAAGAATCCTTTCTTTTCCATCGATCGCGAGAGCCGTAGATGGCAATTTCCATTATCCTGACACATGGATTTCACCTTGTTGGAAATTTTCAGTATACATTCAAAGTACCCAGGTCTTTTACAATACATTATTAACAGTAAACCTACCACCACCGGTCAAATGACCGGTCCCAGATTTGTTATTTCACAATTATTGAAATTATAAAGATGCTTTCGTGGTAAATGATTAAATAGATATATTTAACCCTCCGGGTACTGTGCCGGAGTCATTTTTGATCGGGAACATCCAAATTGTCATTTAAGTACTCAATTTATGGCAATTAAACTAACTTCATAGCTGTTTCATTGAGGATATCGGAAAGACTAATGTGTCTACACGAGATATCATCAAAAGTAAATTTTGAAAACTGATTAATTAGAGCTGTGAACGGATCTAAGCATATTGCCAATTATATAGCTATAAAAATCGTCCGTTGTCCGAGGGTTAATAGCGCAGATGTAAAGCTTTGTGACAGAACTCAACGAAAAATAGTCATCAAAATGGGACAGCGAACAGTGAAAGGCGACAACGGTAGATCTGGAACCATAGGCATTTGTCTAAAAGAGCTCGCGCCGTTGACAACATCGTAAGGGTTGACAGCGGACGTGGCCAGACCGTTGAACAGGACATCGTAGATAAGTTTAACGGTCTTGATGTTTTTCGGTCGTTCATTGTTCGGTTAGAAAACCGAACAGCATCACCGAACGGGTTCCCAGAACGCGGCTCTGAATGAATTACAAAAACGACGACGCACGTGCGCCGTTTCCGGCGTTGCAGCAAATCACGACGTACTTCCGCTGGGTGCATTCGGCTGTTGGAGAAGAGTAAGGGAAAGACGAGCTACCGACAACGACGACGACGACGATATATGCCCGACACGAAACGTGTGTCGACGCACTTTTTCTGAATTACGTGAACGCATTCACAATGGCCCGGAGAGATCACCGAGCGATAAGGGCCGAAGCGCTCTCCTCTTCGGAAATGCTTCGCGAGAATCGATCAGATAAACGGCGCTATTAACTGTCGTGGGTTCCTTGGAACTGCGGCGAGAGTCGCGGAGTAACCTTTGCCTGCTATGTATCTCTGGCGATACGCGGAATTTATCTGCAATTTTCATACCTCATAATTGGCCATTTTTTACGAACTATCTTATAAACCGAAAAATAGGAAAGACATTTCTTCTGTCGACTGGGAATTCTTGTTAAGAAAATGATATAAAAATGTTCTTCCCTTTTGTGGTTTCTTTATCATGTTTAAAATAAGCCAGTGATTTTTCATAGGATGTTTGAATGAAATGGAAATCGCTTAACGCTCATACGTTCCTCAGGGTGAAAATTCACCCATTTATTATTTTTACATACTATAAAATGATTGGTCCCTCTTTATCTGTGTTATGAGACGTGTTTCTCTAAAATGTAAAAGTTAGTTTATAGCGTGAAGCAGAAATGGGTGAGAAAATATCATAGAATCTTTTATGCAACTATTTCTGGGGAGCGTATGAGGTTTAATCAAAATTCTATCGTATCGAAAAATCCCTTTCTTCTTCTACCAATTTTAATAAACAGCTTGATTATATTGTATAATTCACTGGTTTATATTTCAAGAGCATATTTTTGTCACGACCCCATGAGATCCCCGGTTTACTAATTATTCTAAATAAGGAACGATTCACGGAGACGAGGCGTTTTACAAGTTCCACCGGGCTCTAAGCGTTCGGCGGGCATTAAATTTTTGCGTGGTCGTTTACTCGGTCGGGTGCAATGATTCTCGCAGTGGTTTGCATACACGAGCGATTAACAGGGAAGAAGCGTCTCTAAACCGGCGGAGTATCATTCGAGCCTCGTTCCCTTGAAATTAATTCAAATTGCCCTCGCGTGAAACGAGCGTAGGACCCACCGAGCGTTAACTACCTAATCGATTAGGCGGCCGATGTTCCACAGGGATACTTTCGATATCGGTGTAGCCGAGTTACAAGAGAGTTTCGAGGCGAGCAATTCGAGATAAAAGGTCCAGCGAGCGAAGGACGCGACATCGCCGCAGCATCTGCTGTGCATTATTCCGAAGAGAGAAAGACAGTGGAGAGAGATTCATTAGAGGACGTTCAGTGATGGGAGAGCCACGGGACACCGTGAATGATTTTCCGGCAATGCCGGGACTCTTTGATAGACTCTCGGAGCCGGTCGTTCTCGGAACCTTACAAATTACGCGCAGATGCACGGTCAAATAATAAACGCTTTGTGGAAAAATCGAAAGCCGACGCGACGGTGTGGCCAGCGGATTTTATTACCATTACGGCGACCCGAGGGAGACTTCAGAGCTTTAATGACCACGGGGCGCATAAAGTCAACGCGAACCTCGCAAGAATTTCGATTTTTGCTATTTCTCACCCTACCGCCTCGATAAAAGATTATTACTTAATTATACAAGCGAACAGGACACAATGGTTACTACTGGAACTACTGAAGAGATTAAATCGAATTTTTTAGTCATCGATTTCAGTACCGATTGATACTTCTATACACCATAATAATGCATACATTTGTGCCTCGTTCTCGGCTAATTAATATGAAACAGTAAATAATCGAAATAGCAAAGAGATGAAGTAAGAGACCGAAATAAAATCTGAGATAGTAAGAAGATGAGGAAGAGACTGAAATAGAGAAAAAGCAGAGGAAGAGTAGAAAAGAAGAAGGCGAGAAAGAGAAACGTTATCCAAGGCGACCCCAGCGCACCGGAACGAACCAGGGGGGTTTCGTTTCGAGCATAGATAATGCTCGCAGCTAGTGAAAGCACGAGCGTGTCCGGCCATTGTGGCAGGATTTTTGCTTTCCGGGTGGCGGCGATCCTTCGAGGAGCGGAACGCTCCGGTTGATTAGCATAGAACGCCCACCGTTCTCCTCTCGGCGAACAGTTTATCGCGTGGCGATGTGGTCGAACCCTCGACCCGTGAAGTCACGGCTCGATTAAACGCTCTTTTCGATAGCTGATCCACTGGTTTCGATTGCCAGCGCACGGGCCCCAAGGAATTTCCTGGTGCTCGATTCCGTTTCGCTGTTTTACGCTCCGTAATCGTTTAACGCTAAACGTACTAAAAGCTGTTAGTCCTCACCTCATAAAAATGACGAGATTTCTTGAAATTGTCCACGATTCACAGACTATGTTTTGCTCAAGAATAGTATTGATTTATTTTCTGTAAAAGCATCTTTATAGTTTAGGTTATTTCTAGCCTCGATTTCTAATTCCATTGCACTCTATTGCATACTTTACGTTCACAGTCCTGTATACCAAATATGAATAACGGTCTACATAAAAAGTATTAGTTCCTGTGCATAAAGAACTTGATATTTCTTCCTACAATTAAAATTAATTGACAATCACATCCTTGGAAAATGTTTCGCCAAGTTCCATCATGCACAAATCATAAAATAGCCGTAAAGCCTTCATTTGCATAAGCATTCATCGTCGTTACAAAGCAAAAGATAACTATGCCTGTCGTGTACGAGTCAACAAAAGACAGTTTAGCCAGTATTATTAATCTCTGGAATCATAGGCACGTTCTCAATGGGGCATCCTCGGCACGCTTTTGATTCCTCCCAGTCATCTTCTTCAGGGACACCTTATGCACCATCGAAAAAATCACGCTACGGCCGAGACCACTTAGGTGCGAGCTACTTATTTTCTGTCATTATCGCCGGAACAAAAGCCTGTTACGAGCGTCGTCGTGGATCGTTCGCGAAATCGTGCGCGCCGCATTAAATCACGGTTAATGCACGATCAACGGAGCCAAGAGAGGAAGAGAGAGAGAGAGAGAGAATGGCAACGTTTGACAGTGCTAGGAAGATCGCCGCGACAAATGATCCAACCGGCTATCTCTCGCGGCGAGAGACTACCAACAACGCTTGTAAACGGCTTGTCCGCCGCTGACAACAGTATTTGTCTCTGCAGTCTCGATCGAAGAGATTTATCCTCGCAGAGCAGACGATGACTGCATAGGGTGAACGAATGAACACCTACCAGCGAACGAACACAATTCGCGTTGAACGAAAAATTACTTTTACGATGCCCTCTGCTTGTTGAAATTTATAGCACGAACTTTCAAGTGATATACAGCTGAAAATCGATCAAATCATTTGACAAGAAAATACCAAATAACAAAATTAAAAGAAAGGCATTAAAAGGTGCATCGCATACAGCAAGACAGGAAGGATTTCTTAGATCAAAAGAGGAGAGGAAGAGCACAGTTTAATTTCTTAATGAGCATGATCGCGTTCAAAGCAGCTGGCGTGTGTCGAATAATATTTAACGATGCGTGGGTGTGAGTGGTGGCTGGAGGAAATGGAAGAAATTGAAGAAAATAGGATAGAATTGATACGAATAGACGAGGACAGATGCAAATGATTCGAAGTAAGTAGATTGAGCCGGGCCAAGTCAGACAAAAGTATTACATAGAATATAGCAGAAAAAATACGCTGAAATCACGGGCGATAATATACGCAGAAGGATGGAAATAGGTCGTGTAGTGTAATGCAGGAGGTTAAAATAGATCGAGACAGATCGTAATAGATGACGCAAATGGAATTGAAGTCGACGAAAATAAACGAGAATCGCCGAAGATAGATTTGTTGGATCTGGACCCATAAAAATCATCTAACCATCCTCGATTGAGGGATTAAAACGGAAGGAAGTCCGCGTGACTGAATCGATTCAAAATTACAGACAATTGACGCGTGTTGGTGACACTTTTTGCAAAATGAAGAGGATTCTTCAGGGTAGAGGATCGAAAATAGAGACTGATCTCATAGAAAATGTCGTCCTGCGACAAAGTATGCGCCAGGAGGCTGACTCCGCGTTCTATCGGGCTGCAGCCACTCTGATCCGGCGACAATGAACCGTAAAACCAGGCTTTTACATCAGAATGAGCCCACATGGGACACGAGCACCGAGTCCTCGACGTAACACCGTGCCGCGCCGGCACAATGACCGATTCACAGTCGCGGGACCATGCGACAATACACGTTTGTTTGCCGGCACAATGAACAAACGGCAATTCGATGGCCCGCCGCAGACAGCTGCACGTGAGAAAATATTTGAAAACCTGCGGAGCATCCACCAAGCGAATCTCGATCCACCATCGACCGAATTCGCGGAAATGTTCCGCATACGGGCGATCGATACTTCTCAATTGACTCTGATCACTAATTCTCAAACTCTATCTTATCATAGAAATAAATGGGTGAACTGTTTTCAACCCTACCAAATTATTACGAAAAGAGATACATTGTATATTTATATAGTTTCTGTATGTTGGAATTGATAAAATTTTTCATAAAAATCCAGAGTCTAATCATCGGTATTTGAACACGTAAGTATACGGTGCTCGGAGAATTCCAAAATGATTGAACAATTTCCGCTGAGCAGAATTGAAAGATTCATTGACCGACAAAGAAAAGTATGCAGAAAATGAAACACAAGGAGGGAACGAGTGTCGGCCCGTCGCTTGACGCCCTCGCAAGCCGCGAAACCATATCCGTGGGAACATAATAGTGTCCCCGGTCTCGAAAAACAGGTATTTAAACGAGATCATGGAAAAGGCGTTCAATTAATTAAGCGGTAATCAGCGGACATCGGTCTTCGTGTCATTCTCGTTTCGAGATAGTTCAATTAAGTGTCGTGTTAAACGCTCGATTAAATTCGCGTGTCCGGTCACCGGGGCTCCGATAAATGTTCACTTTCGTTTCCTCTTCGCGTGGAAAGAAGGGATTCGGTTTACGGGAGTTTCGCGGGCCGGGCCGGACGAGTTCCCTTCTCGCGACGATGCAACTGCATCTTGCATCGGCTGCTCGGTCGCGTCACCTCTCGAGGGCTTATTTATCTGCATCGCGATCGACCGCGTCAGCCGGGACCACCGCGATGAAAACTGGTTTCTCTCTGAATGAGTAAAGACGACACGCGAGGACGTACCGGTTCCATGTGTCCTCGTTAAAGATACCGGGGCATCGGAGGCGGGCTCGATCGCGAAAAACGATAGATCCCGATCGCGATCCCGATCACTCTTCTGCGTGCTTGCCTTAACGGTTCCCGCGGACGAACGACTTTCCGTTTCGATGGAAAACGCGCCCGACATCCTCTGAGCCTGTTTAGCAATCGGAGTCACTCGGTTTAAGTAATTAAATTATTAGCTGGAACAGCGTTGGATGATACAAAGTGTAAATGTTACAGGAGAGTAGGGTTTGATGGGAGAACAATAAAAGCTAAATAAAATAAAAGCTAGCACCAGCCACCAATTCAATTGTAAAGTGGTTAAAAATAATATTGGCACACTTTTTAAAGGACCATAGCTTCTTAATATCCATACCATACGACTTAGATTTTTTTAGAAGTTAGAACAATTAGTTAATTACACGACGTGCAGAAAATATTTTGAAAAGATTGCAATTTCATAATAATTACAATTATTCATTTTGGTAAAGGAAAAGGAAGGCAACAAGGAGCGACAGAAAGTTGCTCGATGTTACTTCAACGTGGACGTAGCTGAAGAGTTCAGGATTTCGTTTCAAGGGAAATAAAAGTTCGTCGGTGGTCCGGAGAATCGGAACACTATATTTTCGGTGCGCCACGCGCGAACGTAATTGAGCTAATCGCGCCTTCGCCTTGACACACGAGTTGCGTCGCTCCGACCGAAATATCCGGCGCGGCGTCTGCCGTGGAATTGGCCCGTTGCGTTCAGATCAGAGTAGTTCGAATTCGAACTTCAATTCGAATAATCGGACACTTTTCTCCAAGGCCGCGGACCACGATCGAAATGTGGACACGTGCGAAACAGAATATAAATTACGAATCTGCATTTGCGAATTTATCTAGGTACTTTCGGGTAAATAATTTCAACTCCGATTTTTGGTAGACGTTCAAAAAGTGAAAAATGCGCAGTACTTGTAGATCGCAGAAAGCGACCCTGACCCGAATAATTACGCTAATATTTACACGATCTACGTACCCCGATCGGAGCGATCGTAAACATGCTTCTACGGTTCCTTCGTTCTTACTGGTTCTCACTAGCGACTGCACCGGAAGGATTATGGATAAGAACCGTTTACCTTGAGACGGTCTCTCTGTTCGACCACTCGGAACGTTAAGCAGGGAAATTGGGGCGTAATAAAGAACTTCAATGTAACCAGGTGAACGGGGGAAACGCGTGTACCCTTCGCTCGGTGGCTAATTGCTGCCCGGCTGGTACGTCTGCGAATGCTCGCATTAATACGAGCACGGGAAGAGATGTTTGCCGATGATTATGAAAGTGGTTCGAGCCATTAAACTCTTTTACTTTCGGAAATTTTGTGAGCTCTCGGGCGTGGTTGAAAGAGGGCTCTCTCTATATGGTTGTAATAACGAGTCTTTTCATTTAATTTTTATGAGCTGTTCAATTAAGTTACTTTCGCGGCAGATGCCGATATGCATGTTGATAGAACGGACCGATAGGAATGCACTTTCAATTCAAATGTCGTTACTTTTGTTTAACCCTAAACCTACCAAGACAAAACACATAAAAGTGGAACGCCTCATAGAGATGAAAGGATTGTTCATTATTAGAGTGCGGATCTTTATGCATTTATAGCAAAATTGAGTAGACGAAATCGGAAATTGTAAGAAAATTTTCGAAATTGAAGATGTATATTTATATGATTTCTCATCTATTAAAATTATTAAGGGAAGAAATAGCATTCTGTTCAGTTTCTATTTCTTGCAATCGATGCAGACAATTTGTATTTTGCATAAAGATTCGCAGTCTATTCATTATGTTCATTATGTGTTAAGGAATGCTTTGATTCGAGTAAAAATTGTCGAGGCGAAAAAGTTGCAGAGACCAACCTTTAAAATTTTCAGAAAACTATTTTAATATCGTCGTCAGACGATAGAGATCGTCTGTTTAAAATTGTTTGGATATTACTGTGACAGAATGTAGGAGCAGGAAGGGTTCGGAATAGAATGATGCGGCTCTTCGTCAGGTGCAGAGAGGCTTCATCTCGCGGAGAGTGGTTCGGTGTTCAATCAGGTGAGCCTTACTGCAATCTCTCCGAGGGCAGCTCGTGTACAGATAAGGCGAGCGGCGCTCCGGCTTGCGATCATCTCGGCGGATCTTATCAATGGAAGCTGTACACGAGAAACGTTACGCGTACCGGCGATAACAGCGCGTTCCACTTCCAAAAGATAAAAAGAAACATCGTGAAGTAGGGGGAAAAGGAAAGAGAGAGAGAGAGAGAGAGAGAGAGAGAGTAAGAGAGAGAGAGAAAGAGACAAAGCAAAACAACGCGCTCGAGACGGCGGCGGCGGGACGGTCGCCGATCGCGATCGACCTCCGCTTATCGCAATTATTCAGGTACAATTATCGTCACGTTTCTCGCTGACATTGGCGTTTAACTCCGAGCGCAATCGCCGCTGGATTGCTTCATTACACGCTGGCTGATTTTTCGATATCCGATAATGAAACGATCTTAGTCGTCCGGGGGCTCGGTGCCGTTTTCCCTTCGCGATCAAGATGGCTGACTTTTTTGCCGCAAGTTGATCTCTTTATTTCTGATTCTTGGAAATTACTCTGCTCAGCTAAGTGCAGAGCTGTTTTTGCATTTGCCACAGGACGATATTATAATGTATTTCTATCTGGATTTTCTTGCATCGGCTGGCGTACACGAGAGTCGGGGAGTGTGGAGTTTAGACTTAAATGTTTCCATTTTTCTGAAGTCCACGCGAGAGAACGTGATTGGAATAACGGTGGATTTTCTTCGTTTTAACGTTCTATGTTATCATTGAAACGGACTATAATTCACGTAGCTACTGGTTCTCTATTATAGTACACAAAACTTCGCAGCCTACTAATTGAGGCAACTCGAGTTTCACGAAACGTTCAAGGATGATTCAGTAGCCACGTGTCGGGCAAATCACCGAACCACGAGTACCATAGCAACATTCCTGTGTCCCACGAATGTCTTCCATGGGATTGATCAATTAGGTCACCGGCCGGAGGCTCGATCGAACGGGAATCGACAATAAATCCGCGCAGCTACCTCCCAGAAGGCACTGGCCAACAGGCTTCTCTATTTCTAGCAGCGCGGGAGATAAGATCTCGTGTTAAGCTGCGGACAGTGTTTCATTAAAAAAAGTTGAGCGACGACGATGAAATCGAAGGAGAAAAAAGGGATCCAGAAAGAAAAGCGTGTGTGGTAGCCAATGGGATGTTATCCGATGCCGATCGAGATTAAGGTGGCAGGATCTACGACGTGGAGCAGCGCCCCGGCTACCGTCCACGGCTTTAATGATGATTAATGCGAGACGTCGGTTGTTTCATTGTTTCGGAGAACAATCGGTGGATAACGAGGAATGCGTGGCTCGACTCGAAAAAGCGTGCCATGTCGTGCGAATTATCGCAGTTGTTCAAGACGCGAATCCATTTTTCTTTTTCGCCCTAATGGGACTCCAACTTCCCGTTAAATTCTCTCGAAATTAATTCCTCTAAAGCGATGGTTCTTAACCGATGTTCCGCGGAACACTGTTGTTCCGCGAGCTTTTTACAAGTGTTCTGCGAGAATCCGCGAAATATATTAAATATATTTAATAATATATTTTCTAAAATATATTTATTAGCGGTGTTCCGCAAATTTTTCATATAATCAAAAGTGTTCTCCGACTTCAAAGAGGTTAAGAACTACTTCTCTAAAGGCTGAACTTTCACTTAGGGGTGTTGGGATAACGAGGTTGGGAGATCAAATATAACTTTATATATGTTTAATATTTATTTAAACTCCACGACACAATGAAATAAACGTCTATCAGTTGTGAGTTACAATAGTATGTACTGTACGCATATAACACGATATAATACTTATTTGACTGTTACACTGAAATTGATCTATTAACGGTTAGAGAAACTTTGAATGCTGTGAGAGCTGTTACTAGCTCGGTAGGCTGGCTCGGACTGACTTGACCATTCCTTCTTAGGCCCTGTAGTGCAGAAAAGGTGGCTATGCTTAAGGTGTAATAAACGGCAGGTCAAAAGAGACCTTTCCTCCTCCGCATGTTCCGTGCATTTCGGTGTATACTCCAACAAGGGGACCAAAAATTTTCAACTTTTCTGAATATAACATTACACAATTCGACGAAAAAATGATAAAACTTTAAATTCTAGTGCGCCGAATTCAAGTTTCAGTGTGCGGAGTTCACACGTTTAAAAGTTATACACGAGTAAAGTTGCCCGATTTTTAGCGCATTCGAGAGGTTAGAACGCAGCCATATTGGTTTCCAGACATAGAAGTGGTTATGATGCAGTGAGCGGATTCGCTAGGTCTGGGTTAGGTCTTGGATTCCTCGCAATAGAATTAGAATTTAAAGTTATATCATTTTTTAAAAGTTCAAATCTAACGATTGCTCGAACGTCGCCCTGTTGAATGTCCAATTCGATATGAAAGGGTAAATGACTTCAGGAAAAGCCCGGAACAGAGGAGCGTTAATATGTAATTAAATTAATGGTTATAACAGTGCGGCTGAAACGAGGCTGGCGGTTCCAGCTGCTTAGTGAAGTCTAGAAAAAGGCCGGAACATGTACGCGCGTCTTTCATAGCTCTCGATTAATCTCGTATCAGCGTCGTCGGTTCGAGGCAACCGAAGGCGGCGAGCATCGTCGGGAGAAAATTTATCGGCGGGGAACACGTGGAATTCTCGGCGGAACGCGAATCCTGTTAACAAACACTTGCGCAGGTAGTCATACAGAGGCGTGAACCTTGCGATACAAATTGCCGATCCGCCGATATTCAAGTCCCCGGTGGACACGGCCCCTTAGAAAAACGGAATCGCTCGTATATCTCGGTGGTGGTTCGGAATCTCGCGCGCTAAATCCCGCTAATAACCGAGGAATGTTGTTGCCGGTTGGCTTTCGCGATCCACAGGACACGTGGGGACGCGAACGCGGCGAATCTTCTTTAACTGTGGATCCTCTGCACGAGATGAAAAATCATCGAGGCAGATTACCCGAGCGGCCCCGCCGCAGAGAGAACGAGGAATCGGACGATTAAGGCGGGGAATCCCATTTAGCAACTTCAAAAGATCGATCTTTTCTTGCTGTAATCAATAGCGGCACGCACCGAGACCGTACTCGCGAAGTAGCGGACTGAAATTTTAAGTAGTTGCGCAGATATAAATTACGAGGCGGCTTGTTAGACGGTGAAAAGCAGATTCTTCACGGTTGATGGGAGGGGGGGAAAAGATTTTTTTTCAGGAGAAAGTACTGGATCGATCGACTTGGAATTTTAAATGTGCCTTGAGAAATAGTCCTTTGGAAACTGTATGAATTATGCGAGGTCTTAAACTTTTGCAATCATCCAATAAATCCTATCCACAAAGGGTTAATAATTCCTCGGTACGCGATTTCATCAGACAGATTTGAAACCGAATTAAGCGCAATCGCGGGCGATTAAGCGGGGAGTTAATCACCCCGGATTAGCGCGAGTCGAAGGGGGTCTGGCCGTCGATGGCCAGCCACCCCGAAGAAAAATGAATCGACCGATGCAAAACGACAAGATAACGTTTCCCCTTTCGTCGGCCAGATATATCTGTCGATCATAATTTACGTGGCCCCGGAGGAAACGCGCGGAGAGGGCAGAAAGAGAGAGAAAGAGAGAGGGAGAGGGAGAGCGAGATGAGAAGCGAAAGCCACGGTTGAGGTGTCTGGGGTTTGCGCGGGCAAAACGGACTCTCGCAATCTTTTCTAATTATCTCGTTTCAGTGCGTATTGCGAGCCGTAATCGGATATGCTAATGGTGAACAGGGAAACGTAACGATGTTACTTATCTTTTTATGTCGCCCTTGCGCACCCTCGAGGAACACCCTTCTCTCTAACCGCTGTTGCTTTTCCCTTCTGATTTCGCACTTCTTCTTCTTCTTCGCGTCTATCTACCTGTTAGGAGCCAGTCACTTGCGACCGCGGCCGTGATCGAAAGAACAACTCTTCACCGCGAAGCAATAACCGTATCCGTAAATAATAACCGTCCCGTACACTACGAGCCGTAATTAACCTTCGATATGAAATATTGCCGCGTCACAGACGCCTTCGTTTTTTCTGTTAATTAGCCCCATTCCGACGAACACCCTCTTCAGCGTACCGCTTTCGGCCTTGCTCGCGGATGCGGGCGACGTTAACGATGTCGCCACCTCGAAAAATTCGGCGTATCTGAGATCTGTTATTGATAGCGAAGGCGGCCACTGTCAGGTGCATTGCTAATGACGCAGACTAACAACTTTGATGATTCTGACGATCTTCCTCAAACTATTTCAACGGGGAAATAGGTTTGCGAGTTTTGAAAACCTTGCTTCTCTCTTGGGAGTCTTGTTCCACTGGGATCTTGGTTAATGATCTTGGATCGTATAATGATCTTGGATCGGATAATTGATCGATGGATGATCTCTCATGACATGCAGCATTTTTTCCGAGATTCTGGGACCCTCTCAGAACCAGCAGAATTTTGTAAATATGCGATTGACGGTGTCCCTGCTGTCGTAAAGGATTTTCAAAAATAACTTTCAAATTGCAGAGTTTTCAAAGGCGACAATTTATCAAATTGTAGCAATATTATACAATAGTATCAAGCCTGTTTGACAGGTTTAACGATGGCTTAAGCATGAGATTTACACCTCAAGACCCATTGAATCATTTTTGATCGAATCTGGATCGTCTAAGGATTAAGGTAGATTATTTCGTCCGATAACGAAGATACGAGCAACTCAAAGTTCATTACTCGATTCGAATGTTATGATTCGAATGTTAATTATATGTAGATCTAGATTAAAGTCTGTCTATCTCTAAAGATACACTTCCTTATAAAGACAAAATTCATCTAATTACACGGCACTCCTCGATCCAGTGTCATCTAAACTTTTCATTTTTCGTAGAGGTCGTTAATGTCTAATTAATAATGATCAGCTCGGACTTCTTTATTTTTTGAAGTGCAAACGAAGAATTCTGAACTTTTTTGAATGCGAACGAAGATAGAGATTTCGCCGGGTGTTTGTATTCGTTCGAGACAGCGTTTGCTTCCGAGAATCCCTTCGGAACGGCCGATCCAGATCCTTTTGTCTTCCGCGCATGATCCAGCCACGCACCGTCGCGCAGTAATTGGCGGAATGAGCGCAACGAGGTCGAGTGATTGGCGAGTCTCTCTCTCCGCGAGGTTCCTTCGAGCCTTCAGCTTCGCTTCAGCTTTGCTTCTGCTTCTGCTCGTCCGATGCTCGGTAATTGCCTTACGATTCCGTTGTTCGTTCCGTGAATTGACCCTCGGGGGAACCGTCGTCCAGGGTCACCGCGATTCCACCGTTCCGAAGTGCATCGATCAACTAGATTGCAGGTATCTTCGTGGTTTGAATAAATATATCTTAACACGCTCGGTGCCACCCGTCACACACGTGTGACGACCATGATTTTTGCATTCTACCTCTAGACACTCGAATTAACCCTGTAATGATATCCTGATGCTTCTCGTCATTATATTATAATTAGATCTTTATGTTAAATAAAAATATTCTGCATTACAGACATTTCGTGACTCTGAACAGCTTGGAAATTTTGTTAGCGCTGAGAATAACTTACACGAAGAATTGTTGTATATAATAATTTTGTGCAAATCCTTTTAAGAAAACTCTCATACATAATCTTTACACATTACTCATAGCGTGTAAAAGATTTAGTAAGAATGACAGAGAAGATGAATGTGAGAAAATATATAATCTTCCAATGAGTTTAAATATTTTTTCCGTTCAACAAAATCCAAATGTCTGTAACAAAATGATCTACTTGTACGTAGAGAATTTGTATAAAAAAATATATAGTATATATATTTCTCATTTGTTTGTTGTGTCAGTAACATGAAAAGTCCGAAGGCCGAATGACCATTTCGTGTGAACAGTACATAAAGTCCACCTGTCGATACCACCTAATGCAATTATAAATTTTACGGTGGTTTTATGGATCCACTGTGGGATGCTCCGTGCGTTGTGACGGGGGTATAAAAATGTTTAATGGAACGTAACGCGGCCTTTATTTCTTGCCTTTCTGCCTAATAAAGTCTAGTAACAGCGGAAATCATTTTCAGTTTGATTTCTGTTCACTTTATGCCTAAAAATTAGCATAGACATCCGCGTGGTCTAATTACAGGTTATACATATAATTAGGTAGTTTGCGGATATTATGAGTTCGTAGCATCGTCGAACATGTAGATTACCCGGCGACTAAGTATATTAGAGAATATTATGAAAGGTCAAGACTTCGTTTCATCAGTATGTCGGTTAATCATAAGAAAAGTGACACACAACTCAAATATACATTGTATATTTCTAAAAAAATGTATAATAATAAATATATAAATTGTGGTGTATTTTACAACTAATATACATGACAATTAACCCAGTATCTAAATAACAACAAATTATTTTACATGTTACAACGTGGCAATTTTAGGTAATTTTCGAAAGGCTCTCCTGTAGGATTTCCTTTTCTTTTACTTATGTCACTTTTCTTATGAATGAAAAAAATTAAATTATGCAATACATACGGGAACGAAGGGAACACATTAACACTCAACACAAAATATTTTCAAGCCTATAAAGATGTCTTGAAAATTGTATTGAATTAGAGACATTGAAAATGCAACAAAAAACGCAGACCTCATTCATCGAGGGCCCAAAAGCCTGAAAGACCTCGACCCATCGACAGTCCCGCTCGAATCGGTGCACTTCGCGGTTAGCTATAGATCGAACAACAACATGGTACAAAAAAGTCGAGGGTAGAAGGAGTGATCGAGGAGTCATCGAGGTATCTCTTATTTGCGGTGCGCCGCAGCTGCGGTCGCCATGATTATGCAATCAGACTATTAGGAGCTGGTAATATCGGTCCCCGCAAATAACTCGGTTAGGCGTTCTTCGTGGTCGCCAACTATAAATATTGATGATCTATGGGGCCTGGGCCTCTGTAACACGGTCGATCGATTCTGCGCACAGTTTCTCCGGCTCTGTTATTTCCGGCGGTGTTTGTCGATCGGATCGGAATCGTCGATCGTGGAACGGGTGTTGCTGGGACACGGGCAAAGTCGAAACCGTGCGCTGATTCGACTAATCGCGGTCGATACCGGAATCGTGTGCACGCTCGGGCGAACGCGAACCGTTCGAACATTGTTATCCGGGATCTGTTTGAGGAACTATACGCTGCTGTCGTGATCTACGGGTAGCGATGGGAACGATCGATGCTCAATAGACCGTGCACGGCGCGCATGTTAGCGCATACATAGCTAACACGAGGCAGGGAAGTGCGAACAAATGAAAAACTTTCGAGTAGGTACATGGACTCGAGAGATGTCGATTCCTGTGCAACCGTGTCGAGGAGGTTTCTTAAGATACGAACCGAGCATAAAGTGTTTCTGATAAGCCGATTGAAACGACTTGTATGTACATTAGTGCTAGTCAGTGTGGAAGATAGTGGAAATGGTTTATTGATTTGCTGGGAGATTTTTTCTGGAGTGATTTGTGGAATGTATGCTCGTTTGAATAGCTTTTTTATTTTAATTGTGGTAGTCACTCGCAATTTTAACTTTCTTGTCAAAAGCATGCACCAGATGATCAGCCTGTAGGAATCCTCTCGACTGAACTTTCACTCTGGGGACCAAAAATTTTCAACTTTTCTGAATGTAATATTATACAATTCGACGAAATAATGATAAAACTTTAGATTCTAGTGCGCGCAATCTGTTGTTTCAGTATGCGGAGTCCACGCGTTTAAAAGTTATAGGAGCGGGTATGATGTAGTGAGCGGATTCGCTAGGTCTAGGTTCCCGGCACTAGATTTTAAAGTTTTATGACTTTTTCGTCGAATTGTATGTTACATTCAGAAAAGTTGAAAATTTTTAATTCCCTGAGTGACCTCTTCTTTTAATGAATGGGGCAGCCTGACATGAATCTTCGAAACTGCAGATAAATTCTTCGGGGACATCGGAGTCGTTTCCATCGCTGGATCTTCGTGTGGATCCTCGTGTGGATCACGGGTTCCAGTATTCCAGTCGGTGGTCGGGTAGGCGATCGGGTCACGGCCGTGTAACTGATTTCGTGTACACGGGCCGCTTGTAAAAATACGACCGGCCACCGAGCAACGAGAGGAAGTACTTAGCCGGCGCGGCGCTGCTGCGCTCCGTGTTGATTTAATCGTCTCGGCGGTTTCGTTTTTTTCCGGGCGAAAAATAATCCGAGAGTATCGCTCTCGCGGGCCAAGAGCCGTATTTCTCTCGGCGACACGTGTAACTGCATTGTAAACAGAGAACAGGACCCGTGATAATAAACTTCACGGTCCCGTGTTCGCTTGGATCGCAAGAATTCACTGCTTTTCGTGGAAATAATTGATTCGCGGACCATGTATTTCCTATTTAGTAGCAGTGGTTCGAATCATGTTTCTGACACGACAGTATTACTCTCAAGGCAGTCACATTGGTTCACATCATGCTTCACACTTTTATTACTATGATTATTATTTGAATCAGCTTTTATAAAACATTCTAACATTTTTAAAATGATAAAAATTTCGTTCGATATATCCAGAATCATTTAATATAACTCTGTTAGATACAGCATCAATTTGGCCAAGATTTTTCATCTAACCAGCATTAATTTTTTGGAATGTTTGTAGATATTATTATCTGAATCAGCTTCTATAAAACTTTGTAACATTTTTAACCGAATACAAAATGATAAAAATTTCGTTCGATATATTCAGAATCATTTCGAATAATTCTGTTAGATGAAGCAACAATTTAACCAAGATCTGTCATCTAACCATCTTTAATTGCCTCGGACGTTTCTGCAGATGTTCACCTAAACGTAGTCCTGCAGACTAATTAATAGAGCCGGGGAGTTAAGACATTCCGTAACAGCGTTGGGGTGTTGAATTCCAAACTCGGCGAGGAGAACGTCCCGAAGCGGTTTCAAACTGTCCAGCGGTACTGACTTTCCAAGAATTATGTATAACGTAAACGCGAGCAACCTGAAGATTTATAATTGCAAATTGAAAGCCAAAGAACAGGAACTGCGTAAACGGTTAGGCGCAACCTCTCGGCGGTAAGTATAATTAATAGTGGAATAAACGCGGGTATTTTATCGTGATAGGCTCTCACGTCATTTTCATTGCAAACAAGCTATTTACCAAGATAAACCCTTAGCCACTTGCATCCTATTTAGAATATGACGATCTCGATGATGAAAATGTTTCATCATTCTGTCAGTATTCGAGGACTCACTTTCGGTTTTGTTTTTAGATTATTTTGCATATTCTCTTCTGTACAGTTTGTACTTCTGTAATGTATTTGTAATTCTGTTGACAAATAGTGAAATTTTTACAGATATTCAATTTCAACCCTTAGCACTCGAGTGGTAACTCAGAGACAGCACTAAAAATTGCTGTACCATTATCCAAAATATTGTTTATATTATTAAATTTGTTTCTATTGAATAAATTACTAAACATTTCAGTATTGTATGAGGTATTAGATCAATTTCGTATCCACAAAATTAAACAAATTGTATAGAGTGGAATTATTCCAGATCGGAAGAAATGTTTAATTTTCGAGTTGAAATAGCTCTGACTACAAAGGGTTAAGTATAATTACAAATACCTTTAATGCACTGGAAGAGAACTAGCTTGATAATTACGAATTAACTAGCTATAAAGCCAACAATGGTGATGAGCGTCGTAGAAAATCCTGGATGAAAAAGAAATAAAATGGGTGGACAAATGTTATATTATATGTTGGGGTGCGGGACAGCGTGGGATAACTTAACACAGCGATGTTCGAGTAACCGTGAAAAATTCGATTAGCTCAGCCCCATCTCGCACGAATGTCGCTACATTTCGTCGACAGGTGGGCCTCTTCACAGCTTTCAGCGTTTCAGCGCGTGCCGCAAGAAGAATACTCCTCTCAACCCTCGGAGGGTCGTTTCGTCAGCCCGATGAAACAAACAGACACGTTTTCGGAACACTGGTATCTTGAAAGGATCGCTGGATTTGTTTGGACAAGAATTATCGTCGGCGAACCTCCTCCGTTCGGGGTACATATTGCCCGGATAATTCTTCTTGTGTTTCTCAGGACGACAAATAAGCGCAGAATCTGCCACTCTCCACCCAAATCATTCTCGTTAGCAGCTTCAACTTATCCTTTGATTGTTATGTTTCCATTGTGAAAACATTGTTAAAAGTTCAAGTGAATTTCAATGTAATTCTTTAATTTTTCGTAGTCTAGTTAAAAATTGATCGATGAAGAATTTTGCATAAGCTTCTGATACAAAAGTGATGTAGAACTTCTCAGGACCATTTGGGAACGAATGCACGCCATCTGCAAACTCAGTTAACAAATGAACGATGTTTTCATTGTAAAAACACTGTTAAAGCATGATTTAATGTAATTCTTTAATGTTCTGAATCTTGCACAAAGATGCGCAGTCTATTAATGATTTAAGAAGTGATCGACGAAGAATTTTGCGTGAGCTTCTAATACAAAAGTGACGTAGAACTTCTCAGGACAATTTAGGAACGAAAATGCACGCCATCTGCAAATTCAATTAACAGTGAACGAATAGAAGAAGTGTAATCCGAGTGCAGGGAAACGGGAGAAGCAGCGCGTCATGAAAAACTGTGGATGCATCAAACAGTGGATGCATCAACGAAGACATTGTGTGTTTGAAAAGCGGAGAACGCGGCGCGGCGATAGAAATGACAATAATGGAGATGATTCCAGATTGCCCGTAATGTGTGCGATTCGAGTCATCGTGACTAATGACGGGCACACAAAGGGTCCCGGCGCGGCGCGGCAGGAGGCGAATGATCCGGCGAAATTGGCCTGCGAGGGAGCTCTGCATCTTCTTCGGGGGAAGAGTGCAACTCGCCGTGGTTGAACACCGGTGTGTTGCACTATGATGCAGTGTGGTTTCCGGGCGCACGTGCACGCGCGCGCACTCATGCGAGATACGGACACGCACCGGCACCGGCACGAACCCTTGCCGCGCGGTTTAATTTATCGGCCGGAATCTGAATTCGCTAATTGCCGCGCTGCCTGCGCACCAGAGGCGTGCGTGCGAAACAAAGCGGATCGAGACAGAAGTTGCCAGAGGGCCTAGATGCTGCGGAAGCAAACGCGAGCAGCGCGACGAGAAACAGAAGTGTGGCTATGCCCTTTCTTGCCAAACCTCTTTCTCCCAGTGCAGAAAACCAAAGATTTCATTTTCCTCGGGTGACAATTTAACCATTTTCTGTTTCATTATATTGTACAATATTATGTTGTTTAAGTGTTTCTTTGATTGGTCTCCATATAATATCCAGTATGTTCGATTAGGAACTGCAATATTCAACGGCTTTGATTAAATGGAATGTTTAAATGTTTTTTCGATTGGTCTCTATCCTTCAATTAAGAATTATAATATTTAATGGCTTTGATTTTATGGAATGTTTAGAAGGCCTAGATTCTTGCCAAACCTCTTTCTCCCAGTGCAGAAGACCAAAGATTTCATTTTCCTCGGGTGACAATTTAACCATTTTCTGTTTCATTATGTTGTACAATATTATGTTGTTTAAGTGTTTCTTTGATTGGTCCCCATATAATATCCAGTATGTTCGATTAGGAACTGGAATATTCAACGGCTTTGATTTAATGGAATGTTTAAATGTTTTTTCGATTGGTCTCTATTCTTCGATTACGAACTGCAATGTTTAATAGCTTTGATTTTATAGAATGTTTAGAGGGCCTAGATGCTGCGGAAGCAAACGCGAGCAGCGCGACGAGAAACAGAAGTATGGCTAAACCCTTTCTTGCGAACCAAAGATTCCATTTTCCTCGGGTGACAATTCAACCATTTTCTGTTTCATTATGTTGTGTAATATTATGTTAAATGTTTCATATAATATCCAGTATGTTCGAATAGGAACTGCAATATTCAACGGCTTTGATTTAATGGAATGTTTAAATGTTTTTTTGATTGGTCTCTATTCTTCGATTAAGAACTGCAATGTTTAATGGCTTTGATTTAATGAAATGTTTAAATGTTTTTTCGATTGGTCTCTATTCTTCGATTAAGAACTTCAATGTTTAATGGCTTTGATTTAATGAAATGTTTAAATGTTTTTTCGATTGGTCTCTATTCTTCGATTAAGAACTGCAATGTTTAATGGCTTTGATTTAATGAAATGTTTAAATGTTTTTTCAATTGGTCTTTATTCTTCGATTAAGAACTGCAATGTCCAATGGCTTTGATTTTATGGAATGTTTAAGAACGCCACAGGCAGTTGAACAGTTAAGATCGTGCAAAAAAGAGGAGCTAATGTCGCTAACAGAACATTCGCAAAAAAGTGTCTCGCGTCCGTTCAACTGGATGTTTTCACGCGAAGAGTTTATTAATCGTCGTGCCGAGGGGCCGCGGGGAGAAAGCGAGGCCCGTTTGTCAGGGAATTAAAACGTTCCGCGAACATAGTGGTCGAATCAGAAGTCATCTGTCTTCGGTTATGTCCAGGCTTATGCGTCCGCGCTGCACACACCGCGCGCATACGTGATCGCACCGAGATGAGAGAACGCATGCCCATTGCACACACGATGCACTCTCTCTCTCTCCTCGTTGCAGCTCGCGCGCTCTCTGCTCTCGGCTCAGGATACTTCAATAAATTAACGACGTCTGTTTAGTCGCAATAAGTTTACGGGGAAACACTTCGAGCCACCAATAAATTTTTCCAGGCGTCGCCCGAGTGCATGTTGCAAATTGTCAGACAGGTGGAGAATCGCAACTTCGCTCCGCGTTGAAAACCGAACACGAGCAACCTGGCGCAGAAGTGATAAATCGAAGACAGCGGATTCGTTTAATAGGCGATTCTCTAATGAATTGCTTCGATTAGGGCTTGTGTGTGTGTGTGTGTGTGTATAAACGTGGAGAGATCGAGTGCAGGCGGGTTGATCCGTGTGGAATTCACTTTGTTTGGATTTGCAGAATACACGGTTTCAGGTATAGGAGCGTGTAATATTTATTGCATCGATACATAATTGCCCGCGGATTTTGCTGCCAGTGACGATCTGTCGCCATTTTGTCGGTATTCATGTCGACGTATGTAGATTTAAGATATTACGATTTTAAAAGACAGTTATTATTCCTGTTTGCACATTTGTTCTCTTTATTTCTGTTAAAAAATGTCATGTTTCACTGACCAAGCACAAGAAACGCATAAAGATCTGCAAAAATAAATAAAGCTGCGCGCAGGAGTTTAGCGAATCTTGTGTTTTACTGATCCGGCAAGATCTCGATCAAGCACAAGAAATGCATAAAGATCCGCTAATCGCAAGTTATTGCCAAATGATCCCTTATTAAAATCGATAGTAAATAATCGATCACTGGAACGATCCGAACGGCCAAGTGAATGGACAAGGTTCATGGACGATTTTCATCGTCGAGACGCAATACCGATGATAATCTATCGACGAGAGAACGAAGGGTAAAACACGAGGAGGCCAAAGAATGTAGATCCTTATCTAGATCACGGTGAACCCGCATTTCGCGCGTGTTATCGACATGATAGTGCGGCTAATATGTATGATGTAATGTAATATACCTGAGAGGAATTTCTGTTGATGAACGGTTGCGAAAAGATATAAACATAAACACACTATTAAGCAGAAAATAATTCGAAAAAGTCTCGGAGAGGCTATGTGGGCCTGAAACACGCTAATCATGGTAATAGCTGTCCACATCGAACCCTTATTTGCAAATTGATTAAGTACGAGAAAATACTTGGAAAATGGCTGCACGCCACACAGCCACACGCCTCCAACCAGTCATTTAGCTGAACAAAATTATTCTAGCATTATTTTAAGACTTAAAGCCATAGTTAAGTAGGTCATTGATGGTAGGAATTAATAAAAAATAGTTAGTGACATTTAAAAAATTGACATGATCACTTTTTCTTTATTAAAAAAAAAAGTTTTGTGATATTTTTTTATTGGGATTTATAGATGACCGAGTATCGATTAACTTTTGTTCGAAACATTTTCTTGCCAGATTATCTGAAATGTTCAAAAATGTTCGAACTCCCTTACATGGAGGACCGCGCGGTCCCTCATTAAACAACTTACGGAAAAGTAGGATTGAAATAAACGGACGATAGAAATTAAAATTAATTTAACGTTATAAAATATATCTATTTTATAGAATTAACAAAGACCGTAGGTCTGGTGACATATTTTTAGCAGCAGTCGGTCGTGGTGAGCTCAGCCTAGACATTGGATTACTAAAAACTGTCTCAAATTAAAAGGGGCAAGTAGAAGCAAAAAAAATTGATTTTTTCGGACACTCTAGACTTCTACAAAGAAGTTCCAACATGTTCCATCGTGAAGCTTTTTGAAGCTTTTTTTTGCGGGACTGTCAAAGTTTAAGTGTTATATACGTTTGAAGCATATTTTCATTTTTAAGCAAATAAACAATATATTTAAGTTTTATTTGAGTCTTGTACTTACGGTTCATGCTAGTATCCATCATAGAATGAAAAATCACACAAATATTTCCACTACTAGATATTCACAACGAGATATACTAACGAATAGTGAGGTGTCGAACGACGATGAAGAAATACGAAGTTAAAGAATGAGTTGTTCGTTGGGGCATATTTTATTATGGGGTAACAAAATGGGAAAAAACAACAGTGATTCTTCTTATCTGGTACCTTACCTCTCATTTATCGAAGCGGGAAATTTTCTGCGGGATTTCCATTTTTTGGGTTTTGTCCAGCTAAATGACCCGTTTGGACCACTGTGCGCCATTATAAATCTTTTAATAATTTCCCACGATAATACTTATGCGATTTCAACACAACAACCGGTCTGCAAATGCTTAACACTAGGTTTACGGGACCAGTCAAAATGACGGGTTCTAATATTCTTAATTTGCGATTATTAAGATTGTAAAGATGCTTCCCTGAGGAATTATTTACCAAATTTATTTCTTGGGGTATATACTATTGGAAAAATGGTCAAAAGTTTGGATAGACATATTGTTGTTATGTTTATATAATAATGTGAAATAGTTATTTCTAGACCTCCGTAAACCTAGTGTTAATTATGGGCCATCCCCTATCAGCATAATCGCTCGATGGTTCAAGTAGTGTTCCCGATAAGAACATCAATGATCCGCGCGAAAAAACTGCGTCGAATTTCGCTTTAGATTCGCGATAAGGCGGCCGTATTCGTTTCCGATCCTACGGGAAGATTGGTTATCCATAATTAAAATCTGCACGGCTCTGCGCTTTCAGCTTTCGACTCGCAACTTGGTCAATAAGGTCCCTCGTGGCGCAAATTCGCGGCTGCACCCGCTTTCGACAATTTTATTGAACCGTTGCCAAATTTCTAACGACATTAGCAGGAACAGTAACCCCTCTACTGTAATTAAGCCCCGATGAAATCTGTAGTGGCACCGTTTGCTCACTACGAACGCCGAGACTACATCTTATTTCATGTTTCTCATTTTATGAATTAACTGTAGACAGTTTCCGCCCGATAAAGTCGCGGCCCGGTAATTAGACTGCGCAGCTTTAGGCGGCCGCGGCACGCGCTGTTATGCGGAAAAATATGTCTGGCTTAAGGGAAGTTAGTCGTATTATCAGAGTTTCTTATGAGCCGACTGCGGATCTTTTTGCAAAATAAAATTTTTCTTCTTCAATTACATGATGCAGATACCATATAAAAATTTCATCCTATTATTAACAATTGTAATAAATTGAAAATAAAATCTTCTTAAATCGTCTTAATGTTTATACTGTTTTAAATTACATCCATCCATTTCTGTCACAAATGCATAAAATCCGCAGTCTACTTATGAGAAAACGAAATTTCTTTGGTGGGAGCGAAAGTATGAGTACTTGGGCTTCGTACAAACCTAAACAGCGCGCCGAACCGCGCGCCGCGCCGCGCATTTCGACATTTCGCCGCGCCGAACGGCGAACGGAACGAGTTTTTGCTATTTCCAGAATTTCTTCCGAACAACTATGGAAGCTGCAGCGGTGTATACTACACAAAGAAATACAGAAAATGTTGGCAGTTTATTTAGTGAATCAAAGTTTATAAGTGAAATTTTCAGGTCAGGACGAAGTATTAAAGTCATCTGATTCGAGACACATTATTACATTATTACACTACATTATTTGAATTTTTGGAGATGTTGCTGTGCAAGTGCTACCCATTCGCGATCCTGCGCGCCGTTCGGCGCGGCTTTCGGCGCGGCGAAATGTTCGTCGAAATGCGCGGCGAAATGCACGCATTCGCGTTCGCAGTGTTCCCGGAGCCGATGGATTGACCACGCGCACGATCGCGAATGGATAGCACTTGCACAGCAACATCTCCAAAAATTCAAATAATGTAGTCTCGAATCTGATGTCTTTAATACTTCGTCCTGACCTAAAAATTTCACTTATAAACTTTGATTCACTAAATAAACTGCCAACATTTTCTGTATTTCTTTGTGTAGTATACACCGCTGCAGCTTCCATAGTTGTTCGGAAGAAATTCTGGAAATAGCAAAAACTTCTCGCGCATTCGGCGCGGCGAAATGTTCGTCGAAATGCGCGGCGCGGCGCGCGGTTCGGCGCGCGGTTCGGCGCGCGGTTCGGCGCGCTGTTTAGGTCTGTACGAAGCCTTAGAATTGTCGATTTTTATGTAAAATAAAGATTGCATTAATTGCAAAATGCTGGATCCACATATATTTCTTTTTTTATTCGAACTTTATGATTTTGATACGATGTTATAATGTAGAGATTAACGTACACTTCAATGTAGATACTAATGACGATTTGATTACATGTTCATCGATTTTTATCTATTATGTAACGAAACACATATAAAGTGTCCATACATTTCCAACTGGTAGCGCAAATGCCATTCAGCTCGCGTGTCTGTGCACGGCTGACCGAATCTACTTGCGCGAAGTTGTCAAACGTCCCAACCAGTCTTTATGGCACAATTTCCGAATCAACTCTACACACCTTTTATGACCGCAGTGTCCGACACTTAATTTTAGTGTCTAACATACAAATATAAAAAGTTGACGATTTATTGTTTTCTTTATTATCCGTCGGAAGAGTGGCATTTATTTTCAAAATACAGTATCTGCAAGAACAATAGATGTTTCAGGTCGTATAGATTCAAGGAGAACAGTGTGGGGGTAAGGAAAGGCTATGGAAGAGAGGAGGAAAAGGAAAGGAGCGTTTCGTCCTAGACCCGCTAGAGGACTTATCAGTAAGGCTAACTAGCGGGCCCTGCCTTAGACGGTGGGATATTGGCAGGCGGTTGAGGACGGCATATATACAAATCGGTGAGGAAACAGGTACTAGCGAGAAAGGATGACTTTGACTGTCTATCCATCTTGTGGCAAGCGTCGGAAGTTAACAGGATGACGCCACAACAGGATGGTTAATTTTCCCCATAAATCACTTGTGTTAGTATCAAAGTATACTAACCGCATACACATTGTACCAGTTTCAGGCACCTTGAAGCTGCAGACTCCGAGTACACCTGTTCTCTGTCGACAATACCACACAAAAGATCATTGTTCATGGAGGCTGCGTCGAGCATTGAACGAAGTAAGTACTCTTTCAAAAATCAAGTGGGGGAGCGTGATACTGTCCTCGAAGAATTCCGATGCACAAAAATTGTAGGATTTAATCGTCCGTATTTTGCAAACAAATTCCAAAATAGCAAGTCGAGTTAAACCCTCCCTGAAATCATATTTCATTGCCAGCAAAGTCCCCGACGCGAACTGAATAACATTAGCGCAGAGCTTGAAATATTGACCTGGAGGTTTACTAGGCCGACGAACGCGCTTGTTGTTCGAACGCGTCATAGTAGCCAGTGGCTGCTCGAAGAGGGGTTTAATTAGAGTCGTATTAATTATAGAGCGGGCTCGGTAGCCGAAGGTTCCTAAATCATCCGTCGGGACGCTTTTTGTGTCCACCGGTGGAAAAGCGACGCGCACGAATGCAAATCGTCGCGACGCTAATGCCGCTTAACCTCGTGGTAATTGTCAGCACGGATAGCGAAAGAGAGAGAGAGGCCTAGGATAATTTATCGCGGCGCGAGATGCAAGCGGAACGGAGCCGACGCGGCTGCGATCTAGAGGGTGAACGAACGTGATCAATTAAAACTGGATACTATAAGAAGCCCTTCTTCTTGCTGATACTGATGTTGTTGACAGTCCACAGAAATGGCTCTGAATATTTGGGCAATTTTATTCTATAAATTGTGTTTTGCTCATAATTTTATATATAGAGTGGACCTTGAGAAAAAGCGTTCAACAAATCATTTGGTAGAATTACCTTAAAGTTCTGTTTGAACATGTTATTTTAGCTTAAAAAATTCCGATCGAACCACTGACAGCAGAATGATCTAAGCTGATCACGCTTCGTGGTGCACCAAAAGCATAAGCGAGTGGGAGAATGAAAGGTTAAGATAGAATTGTACTGATAAGGTTTATGTAATCCAAGTCGAATTTCTTATACGCGAGGCTGAAATAAAGTATATATTACTATTATTGTATATTTTAACCAGATATCCGGGGATTAAAACATTATCAATAATTAAAACATTATCTAAATGTTTTAACCCCGGAAATACTGACTTAAAAATTTAACAAAATTTGATTTTGACATGCGTTTTTTTATGGCTGTCGACATTCAAGAATTGTATCGGGAGGACCAAAATGTACTGATCGCTGCATGTTTCGCGAATTAACCTCTGAAAGTCTGACTTGCGGCGTTGATCGGCTTTCGCTTCCTTATCCGTGTTTTTGTGATCATTCAACGAAAAGGAGCGACGCGACATGACTATGCAATCTGAGGCCGATAACGAAGACGTCGATTGGCCCAGACTAATTTCCGTCGAGTTATCGTCGGATTTAATGATACCGATCGCGCCTGGGACAGCGTTATTATGACTTTGTAACCACGCTGTTCTCGATCATCGTTCGCGCAATATCATAGACCGAGGACAGATTGATCATGGTGATGCCTCGGCTAATTATTCCTTGAGAAACAGGATCAGGATGACCAGGACTGGTGTCTTAATTGATTTTCTAGCGATAGAAAAAAGCGTTTTAATCGTCCGCGTTATTGACTCGGTGTTATTAATCCCGGCGCGACTTTCTTCCGAAAAGAAACGGAACCGGTCCCTTCGACGGCGTTATAATCAACGTTAACAACCTAATGAACTTATCACCGGATCGATTTCGGTCTCCGATGCCTGTTCCGAATAGGCGAACCGATCGTTCGCGATTGTCTTCGTGGATTCAATCGCACACCTGGAAAAATATTCGAGGGAATTGCTTCCTCCATATTTACCTTGCATTTAGACATCTCGCAGGTTGCAACGCGGGTTTCAATATTATTATTATTATTATTATTATTATTATTACATACGGACCAAAGTCCTTTTATACAAATGTATACAATTTTTACAGTAAAACTGATAAAAACAAAAGAAAACATAACAAAAAAAAAGGCTTAACCTAAAATTTACATAAGAATGGACCGCACGAAACTAAACAATATTGGATTTCGGGTAAGTTTCTTTCGCTGTAGTTCAATTTATTTTACGGTGGACAGAAAGTGCAACTATTTACGACAGCATGCTTTATATATGTGATTTATACAATTTTGTCCTTCTCCATTGCTCGCATTTTTATATTTTTTATTTTTAATGTGTTCAACAGTGATTTTTATAATTGTGATGATAAAGAACAAAGTGGAGGGCAAGCGTCCTCGGGATCGAAATAATTTTGTTCTAGGTCACTCACCGAAAGATACATTAATCACCGCGGATGAATCAGTTCGATCAGACATCGTCGGTCACCGGTGACCACCAGCACACGCCAGTCGACCCGCTGACAACGGGCCCCGGTAAAAAAGAAGGGGTCAACACCTCGATCATCCACTCCATTCGTCAAGGTAGCAGCTCGTTAGGTATCAATTAACCCAGGTTTTCAACCGGTCGAGGGCTTTTTAATGAACCGCATCCTCGCGAGATTTGTGGTGTCGAAAATAAACACGGGACCCGTGAAATTTATTAATAACCGACGGACACGCGCGCTTATTTATGTGTTTACGACAAGAGCACGAGTGCTAGGGGTTCCGGGAACAAAGTATTCGCCGCGAGAAGAAAGAAGCCGCATTTTCATCGACACTCCGCGTCGGTATGCGACTTTGAAGTCGTCTGCTCGTTATTTGCAATTTTTATTTCTTAAATTCTTCATCACGATTTACCACTCCTATCTTTACAGATTTACCGTTTAACTGGATTCTTTGATGAAGATACGTAATTAGTAGACTGCGGATCTTTATGCATTTACAGCAAAATTGAGTAGATGAAATTCAAAATTGTTAGAAAATTTTAAAAATTGAAGATGTCAATATATGATTTTTCCTCTATTCAAATCATTAAGGCAGGAAATAACATTCAATTTGATTTCTACTTCTTGCAATCGACGCAGACAATTTTTATTTTGCATAAAGATCCGCGGTCTAGTCATACGGTTACCCCTAATAGTTCTCAGGGCTTCAGGGTTCCGACAAAATTCCGAAAAGCTCCGTAAATCAGAAACAAGCCGTGTCCGAAGCGGCGCGGCGCGGCGCGGCGGTTCTCATGAAAGATTCGAACAACGACGCCTCGCGTCGAGGCGCGAACGATCGCGGCGACGCACAGTGGCACGCATTGTCCCACGAGATTTCCCTCGGGCTGTTTTAATCCTGCTCTCGAGCGCGAAGACGGATCTCCGAGGCGTTATTTCATGAACGGGAGCCTAGCCGGGGCTGAAGAGGGACGAAATCTCGTACAGAGACACCGAGGACAAGGATGAGGAGGAGAGGTCGACGGCTAAGTAAGCTCGTAAGAAACGAGCTACGATTTATTTGACAGATCGCGGCGAGCCGCAAGCGCTAGAGTGGTTTATTTTATAAGGCCAGATTGCCGGCCTCACTTCGTCGGAATAGAATAATGGACGTTTCTATCCCTCCTTTGACCGGCCCCGTCGCGTCCCCCTTTCCCCTCCGTACCCTCTCGTTCTTTCTGGCCTTCGTCTCGAAAGTCAAGTGCGATTAAGGACCACTTTTCGTCGGGCGCGATGCACCGGAGGACCAAGCAGGTCTCTTCTTCGACAAGGTGCCGCTCCCCGTGGGAAGAAGATGCCCCCAAACCAGAATCGAAACATTTATAGGAAGCTAGACCGAATTCGATTTTCTTCAATTCGAGGATTTTGTGAGCTCAGAAAGTCCTTTCTTGGCCAATGCTAATGCCACGTCTGCATTGTCTGTCTTTTCGTTAATAAATCGTACAGAAAGAAATTTTCGAAGAACATTTAAAGAAAACAGATATTTCAAATGATCTTAGGAATCACTTGGAACACCCTGTATAATTCATCAAAACGTCAGCGAGCCCTCTAAATTGCTATTCAAGTATTAATTCTGTAAACCCTACCAGCTGACAATAACATAGTATACTATAATATCCCACTCAGCGTCGCGTTGGAACGTAATTATCACTTGGAATCTTCAGTTCTAGCTCATCCAATTACTGAAACAAACAAAGGGGACCCTTTCCATAGTTTTTGCGAAGCCGGTTCATTTTAATATCTTAATCGTTTGTTGCCGATTCATCTTCGTGACGTCCCTGCGGCGGCTGCTGCGGCTTCCGGTGTCCGGAATCGGATTAATTCGCAACGGCGGAACGTCGTTAGGGAAAATGGTTTTTCGCCGTTGGAAACGCGACTGAAATTACAGGCTGCGTAATCCCATCGGGCGAAAGAAGGCAACGCAAAAACCGGCCACTTCATTATACCAGTGATTTATGTTTTCGCAAGGAGGATTCTCCTCCAGATATGGTCGGGCATCTTTAATCTAACAGATGACAACACGCATAGGTAGCCAAGCCGAGGAACCGGCGTGTCACCGGAAGTAGTGAAATCCACGGAATCCACGCGATCACGAGGATCCAGGTTGCACGTCGAGAAAAACGCTCGCGTAATTCATCTCGCGTGTATATTATCATTTGCCCGGCACGACCCGGCCCGGTCTGCGTTTTGCTCGCGTAAACACCGGAAGCGGCGCGTCCATGACGCCCCGCCATTATTCTGATGCAATTGCGGAATCATCGGGACATCCACCAAATTCAAAGTTCAAGGAAAAGTAAACAAGTCAGGGAATGACAAATCTAAAAACGCGATTTGTTATCTGGGAGTGGTGACGGATTAATTATCTTACAATTATTGAGATTGTACAAGTGGCTCTTTATTCTACGTTGCAGTACCGAAGTATTAGCGACAAAATGGACGAAGCTAACCGATTCTCAGACTGGCAATTCCGCCGGTGTTATCAACGAATATCAGACGAAATTCCGGGGCAACGATTGAGACTTTCAAGCCGTCGGTTTGCACGGAAACCGTGGCGAAATTACCCCAATTCTCGTCGTTTAGCGACGAGCAACAGTGGCCAGAAGCGATTCGGCGGAGAAAGAGGGAGGCCGACAGAGAGGGCGAAGAGACGAGAGAAAGAGGAAGGGCCGACGACAAAAGGAGGAAGGAGGGAAGGATAATTTATTCCGGCTTTATTTAATCTCTTCCCTCGCGTCTCGTCGACGCGACTTGCTAAGCTCCTTTAATCCAGATTCTAGATCGAGAAACCGAGAGCGGTCTTCTCTCGTGGTTGCACGCTTTCGCCGTTCACAATTTGTTTGTTCTAATCCTCCCACCGTCGTGTCGTCTCGAATTCGATTATTTTTTTCGGTTCCCTCCCTCGAAAGACAGAAACTATGCACGTTATGCGGCGTAATTTTGGATCAGCCGCCGTCGGTGCTGGTTTCTTGAAACTGGGCCGATCCAGCTCGATAAAATGCAACCAATAACGCCGGCCTGTGGCCATTTTTATGGAGTCGTTTGCGAGATCTTCCTCTCTCTCTCTCTCTCTCTCTCTCTCTTTCTCTCTTTCGGAGAATATATGACGCAGGGGAGACCGCGAGAGAGAATTTACAGACGTCTGTTTTGAAGCAGAATCGAAACAAACTGAGAATTGCAGAACAGTCGATACAGTGTCCGGTTACGAAAGGAGAATCTACCTACGTCGCTTAATTAATGCAAATCGGTCGACGGTCTACGTAAACACTCTTGAAATTTCAAATTTAATCGACATTTCTGGAACGTACTGCCTTGTCAGTTGTTTGTCGGGCATCGATTATCTTAAAATCTCCGTTTGGTGTATTTAAAGATCGAATACAATTAGGACAGTCGATAACCGACTTTTAATTACATCGGTGCTCTTTGGACGATCGTCACGGTAATTACGTCACGTGCGGATATTTATAAAATATATGAAAATGTTTCCATCGGGAATGATTCGTTTATACTATTTTCGACGTGCGACGTCTTCGATTCGGTGAAATGTACTCCCGACAATGAAATGGATCGTTTGTGATTCCGGGAAAACTGAAAATGTTCAGATAAAAATTGCATGAACGAACGATTTGCAGTCCGGGACGGTCGGTTGTCCATTTGTTTTCGTATTGAGCGTTGACAGCGTTAACCGGTCACTACCGATGTACGGCAGGTTACAATTTAATATGCCCGATACCCCAACACGAAACATACGTCTCAATCGATCGGTCGACACCATTAAATCACGTCGGTCAGTCTATTTTCTGCCGGCCGAATGACGCACGAATTTTCGTCCCTCATTTGCACGACGTTTCGAGTGAGAAATTGACCATCCAGCGACCGGAAGCACGCACTATGTACACCGGAAATATCATTTTCTTCTTCTTGCTCTGTGGACCAGTCGATCGCATTTTACTCCTACGCTCTAGTTTCCGATCGGTTCTCGATCGATTCCAAACAACGTTCTTAAATCACCGTCTATTTTCGATCGGTCGACGCGCCATCGGAGATCAAAGTACCAAACCACATTCGTCACGATCTCGACACGTGACTTTTACTTTCGAGCTCGTCGGATTCTTCGGGCTTATCTTAGTTCGATTGGTCGCCTCCTAATACGATTTTAATGGACTGGCTCGTGAGAAATCATCGTCACGGATTTTTCTATCAATGGTGTATGAATTTTTCAGGTGCTCGGACAGTTTCCTGAATTGGTATATATATATTTTGACTGGAGATACGAATCGGTGTTTTCTGTAATCTCGTATCGTTTGATCGAATAAAAAGTCATTTGTAGACGACGGTAAATCATCGATACATAGGAATGAGTAAATTGTGATTACCATATGTAGAAACTGATTTACCGAAGATCCAAACAACATCACCACCACCGCATCCCCAAACAAACAAATCCAGCATTCATACCGACTGCCTACTATCCATCGGACAACCGGAAGACTATCATCCCGCCGACGCCGACGCAACGGTCAACAAACCTCGTCAGTTTCGCAAGTCGGAGTTGTTCCGCGAACGTGTAGGCTCAAGGAAAATCGCAGACAACAAACTCACCAGTCGTGTCCTCCTTTCCGAGAAAAGCTCTGCTCCAGTCGGTCGAGGATCTGCGTTCCTCCCCCGGGCGTCTGCCGTCTGGCGTCTCTGGCTTTTCTCAGTCCTGATCGAAAACGTGGGGGAATCTCTCACGAAAGGGAACCAGATAGATCGACGATGATCGCGAGCGTGTGCGCGCAACAAAAGCGAAATCAAACAACGAAAGCAACTGACGGAGAAAATGATCTCTCGGATCTGATCCTCTGCTCTCGGATGTCTCGTGAGATCGCGTGGCGACTGTCAGGAAATTCACTCTCGAAGGAAGAAGCTGATTCACCAGCCGCGCATTCCCGCTGTTATTTCAGGCGAGCGGCCGGTTGCCATAAATCCTTCGGTGTTGTCTCGTGGGCATCGTCCGTGAACCACAATTAAAAGAAACGTGCCAGCGTGGAGAGAAACCACCTGAAAAGTCGCCGACAGTCACGCGAAACGATCCACCGACAGTCACGTGTCTTTCGAACCGCACACTGCCAAACCACCCCCGCAGGCTCACTGACACTCACTGATCGATCAACCGTTTTTCGATAGCGACACTGTAACGTAACCTAACAGTCGGTGTTCAACTGTTAAGGGAGGTTCAACTGTTTCCGGTGGCTGACACCGGGCGGAGATGAAGCAACCCTCCGGAGAGATGCACCCTGAAGATGCACTCGATGACCACGGTCCACTGTCCGACTGTCGCGGCGACACTGACACAAACTACGCGCTCGAGAGGATGCGCTCGAGGAAAGCTCGGGGCGAAGTGCCAGAAGAGTCGTCGCTTGAAATAACCGCTCGTCCACGGATCTCCCTCCAACCCCTGTAGCTGCTCTCTCGTAGCCATCTCCCTTCTCTCTCGCACTCTTTCTCTCTTTCATTCCTCTTCCTCTACAGCCTAGCCGTCTACTCGTTGCACTGGCGAAACTTGACCCCCACCCTATTCCTCTCTGCTCTCCTATATGCACTCGGCTATTCTTTCTCTCCCTCTCTCTCTCCCCTTTCTCTCTTTTTCTCTTTCTTTCTGTCCCTCTTCCGTGCTCTTCTTTCGCTCTGTCTACGCTGCGCGCAGCTCTCCTTTGGCAGCATTGTGCACGCGCGCACGTGTGGACTTTTCGCGCCACTACAGCGTTCTAAGCAAGACCGGACTGGTGGATTTACTGCGCCGCTAATGGGAAATGGAAACGCCGAGGATCGAGAAACGGCGAGGATGCGACCGTTCGAGACTTGAATGGGAACAGGAAACGATAATAGTAACAATAAGCTTCATTGCGGATTGTAAAACGGGGATGTTGCGGAGCGCGAGCTACTGCTCGAGGCTTCTTACGGTGGGCTCGAGGATTTTCCGCGAGGCTGGTGCGATACTCGAGGGATGATGTGGACTGTTTGAATATTTTCTGTGAGGTTGCTGTACGGTCCTAAAAGGAAATGGACAGTTTGAATATGTATTTTCTGTGAGGCTGTTGTGATATACTTAAGAACAAAGAGGAATAATTTGAATATGTTTTGTGAGGCTGTTGTGATATACTTATGAACAAATGGACAATTTGAATATTTTCTGTGAGGCTGTTGCGTTATACTTAAGAACAAATAAACAATTTGAATATTTTCTGTGAGGCTGTTGTGATATATTTAAGAACAAATGAACAATTTGAATATCTTCTGTGAGGTTGCTGTATGATCTTAAAAAGAAATGAACAGTTTGAATATTTTCTGTGAGGCTATTGCGATATACTTAAGAACAAATGAACAATTTGAATATTTTCTGTGAGGCTGTTGCGTTATACTTAAGAACAAATAGACAATTTGAATATTTTCTGTGAGGCTGTTGCGATATATTTAAAAACAAATGAACAATTTGAATATCTTCTGTGAGGTTGCTGTATGATCTTAAAAAGAAATGGACAGTTTGAATATTTTCTGTGAGGCTGTTGTGATATACTTATGAACAAATGAACAATTTGAATATTTTCTGTGAGGTTGTTGCGACATACCTCAGAACAAATGAACAATTTGAATATTTTCTGTGAGGCTGTTGCGTTATACTTAAGAACAAATGGACAATTTGAATATTTTCTGTGAGGCTGTTGCGTTATACTTAAGAACAAATGGACAATTTGAATATTTTCTGTGAGGCTGTTGCGATATACTTAAGAACAAATGAAAAATTTGAATATTTTCTGTGAGGCTGTTGCGATATACTTAAGAACAAATGAAAAATTTGAATATCTTCTGTGAGGTTGCTGTATGATTTTAAAAAGAAATGGACAGTTTGAATATTTTCTGTGAGGCTGTTGCGATATACTTAAGAACAAGTGAACAATTTGAATATTTTCTGTGAGGCTGCTATGTGATGCTAATAAGAAATTAAATGTTCCGCATGCAACGAAGAGGAAATGCGACTCTACCGTAACTAGAAGAACAAGAACAATGTTCGTCCATGGTTGTAACTGAATAGTCAGAGACTGTGGCCAATATCGAACCTTTTCAAAAATCGCGGAAGAGCCTAAGCACCGAGTACATAAGTCCCCAGGTGACGCGGAAAAGCCATCGTGTCAATGGCGAGCAGAAATCTGTCATTTCTTCTGGGCCCCTAATAATAGTCGTTCAAACAGTACTCGCGAGTCATCGCGATCAAACCAGTCATCGTTTCTTTCTATAAATAACCGAGAGCGAGAGACAGTGGCACGGGGCGGAAAAAGGAAGTAAAAGTCCGAGGAGGAAGATGACGACTCGGAGATGAAGAAGAAGAAGAACGAAGAACGGAGTACCCAAGCGAAGGGGAGTAGTGTAGATCGTAAAGACCCGCGGCAGTCTGTCCATTTCATTGCGTGGTAGTTCGGCTTTCCGTGGTGTTTCCATACTACAGTAGTTATCTAGTATAGAGGGGTTTCTCTGGTAATCAGTCCTATCTTCAACATTGTCCGCAGGGTGAAACGCTGTTGAGAGCGAAAGGAAAATAGGGGTCGAGGAAGCTTGTTGGTTTCTCTGTCGGAAAGTTATCCTGCGGATCATTCCCGTTATTAGACGGAGTCAGTAACCGTGATCCGCCAGGCGGATCACAACTGCTCCTCCTGCGTTCGACGCGATGACTGTCGATAGTAGCCAACGAGATTGAACGGTTACCATCTCCCGAAGGTCTCCTTCTCTGATCAGAGAGCCCTGCAATCGGAATTCCAACGTAATTCGTGTAGCCTCTCTCGATAAATAAAAGTGGCGGCTTCCTCCATTCGAAAGGGAGTTCCGCGGAAACGGCGCCATTCGTATCGTTAACATTAGGTTTACGTAACACTAAAAGTGACTATTATACATTATTTTCGAAAAATAACAAGACATAAACCATCTATACATAATAATGCATGCATGAAAAGTAGAGACGTAAATGGATTTTGCTACATGTAGAGCAACCAGTGTCTGCAATTGGGTCGCGTAATTGATTCGTACGTCCATTAAGCCCGTTATTTGTTCGCAGTAATTCTTTCGGTGATTCATTGATTTATTTTGATCGTCGAATACTCGGAGAATTAACTGCTCGACACAGATATCCAGGGATTTATCTGGGACACGTTGGATGCTGAGGCTTTGTTTCACGTTTTCCGAGTTCTACTTGGGGAACAGAGGTCTCGAAACAGGTCATTCCGTGTGAATTCAAGTTCGATTTCTTTCTAGTATAAAAATAGAAGGGTTTTTTTAACGTTCTTCTCTGTTGCGTTTAACATTTTTGAGATCCCCTGTGTACCCCCTGTATCCCCCTTTTTCATTGTAATTGAATGCAGAAATATTTTTTACGCTTCTGTTCTATATTATATTTTCTGGATATTATGTGGAAACGTCTGTGAACATTTGATTGATCGCTCTGGATCTAGAATTTCGGAGGTGACGGATTACCCATGGTTCTCCCGTGATCCAGGAGGGACAGAGGAAGAGGGAGGAGATTTTTGGCGCCTCCTTCTTTTTCGCGGCGTTCCTATACACAGCTGGAAGTCGTAAGCTCGTGGTCAAACAATACTCACGGCGCGAAGATACGTATCGAGTGACATTTCGACCCTAAGGGACGCCCTTTCGGCCAATTTTTTCGACTCGGATTTCAACTGTTAGCTGAGTTATGCCTCCAACCATTTCCGGTCTGAATCTTTCTCTTTCTTTCCGTGAAACCGCCCAAAAGTGACCCGTAAGTCATCAAGTTGAAAGAATGCACGTTTCCCGCAAACAACCACGAAAACAATCTAAAATGGGCGATCAAATTCCAAGATGGTTACGCCGCTCGCTCAGCCAAAGAAATGGTACCAATGGTTTCCATTAACAATAAAATTCTCAGCGGCCGAAGCGGTTCTTCGGCCGCAAATCATCGAATTACAAACGAAAGAATGGAGCATTACAAAGACACAGTTCGGAGACCAAGACGAAAAAACGTGGAATAAATCAAAGCCCCAGGGGGATGGGGGGCAGTTGACTTGACGCCACTCAACTTCCCGGTGGACACGAATCGCGTTAATGGCTCAACTACGATGAATTATGGCTCGAAACGGTATCGTGGCGTTTGGATATTAATGTCACTATCGGGGGAACCATTAGAAAATCTTTTCTTGTCTACCTCGCGGCCGTAAAAGTGAATTCCGAGAGCGTTGCGTCGTAACCCCGGGAGCCTGACCGTTGGAAATGGCCATTTCGAGGGAGTTATGAGACAATTCCACGTTTTTAATTGTTTATTTCGCTTTGTTTCGCTTCGACGAAATTTACGGAACCGACAGAAATTCATTTGTTCCAAAGGAAATTTTAATAATTAATGTAGTTATCGCTTCATTTTATGCCCAGATGTTAATTTTTGTAGATCTTCGAAATTAATTTTTAAAATCTCTTAAGGCGGTAGACTAGTTTCCAGGATCGTAAGGGTGCGGATTCGCGTTCTCATTTCTCGATAATACAAAAGTGGGGTCTTTCAGTAGTCGAAAACGCTAGTTAAAAGATGGCTATCGCCCTCAAAATTCTTATTTTTTCGTTTACGAGGCGTAATTTGCATTATTCGGCAGTTGTATGCTTCCGAATAATGCAAATTACGTCTCGTAAACGAAAAAATAGGACTTTTGAGGGCGATAGCACCCTAGATCGATCTTTTATCTAGCGTTTTTGACTACTGAAAACCCCCATTTTTGTATTATCGAGGAATGAGAACGAGAATCCCGCACCCTTGCAATCCTGTAAGAAGGAGTCGACTCCCTTAACTACAGATTTAAATTATTTTATGAATGAACAATCTCTCATGGACGCCCACCAAGAACGCAAGAATGCGTTCGAGCGTTGCGCAACGGAAGACGCGCAGCGCCGGCGTGCAACGACCTTCAGACGCCATTATTATTTCGGAAACAATCGCTGTGGATGAAACTTCACTGCACATTCTCGACTTGTCATTTAGCGGAGCGTCATCCGCCACGAATTCGAGGGTTTGTGGAATGTGCAGCGGAGGATGCACCCACTGCATCCTCCGCTGTTCACTGTCGCATCGTAGCGTTCCTATTAATACCACTCTCTAATTCGTTCCTCCTGCTGTTGAACGGCAGGGGAAACGGATTTAAGGTGTTCTCGATCAACGACGAATGGAGAGCGACTTTATATCAGCTGTTCAGTCGCTGGACGTGTACTAATTAGTAGGATACACCGGCGCTGGTGATAATCTTCTTTTCTCTTCGACGCGTGACGCGTGCGTCTCTGGTTAGGGGAAAAACCATTTTTCCGACTTGTTCCTTGCGACTCAAAAAGGGGTGGCCCACCCACGAGACTCTTGTTTTTTAATCCACAAATACAGTAGAACCTTGTTTACCCGAACATATCAGGATACAAGGCCGTTCGGATAATAGAGACCCACTAACTACTCTCACAAGATATTTTGGATCGCATCGAAACCTCCAAAATACATTTTTGAAATGAAAACTTCTTTAGGCGCACCGTGTACACAATTGCTGAGCAGTGAATGAGTCTGATCCGTCACGCTCCGAGATGAAACGCTACTCGGATAAACTCGGGGGGAACCGAGTTTAGCCGAGTGGGCGAAAAACAGACAGGTGTACAATCGCCATACAAGTTTTCTCTTCGGTCGTGCGGCCCGCATAAATGTTCATTTATACTCAAATATATCCGACGGAATATATCGGACCAGACAGATATTCTTCAATGAATTTTAATGGAAATACATACAGTGAGCGGAATTAATATTCAGATCTATTCCGAACCCTAACCGGTTAACCCTAATTCCGATCTATCGCAATTTTTGAAAAAATTTCTTTTCCAGTAGTAAACTAATTGCTCTAGCTTCCAAAAGAAGTTCAAATCGTGTAGTACAATATTAAAAAAGTTATCGTGTCTTTTAGAGTGCCCGAATATTAATTCCGGTCACTGTATCAGAATATCAGTCTTGAATATTTGAGTATAAATCGATCTTAAGACCGCCCGACCGAAGTGAAAACTTGTATGCACAGTATTAGTCTGTTTTTATTCTTTCGGATTTTAAGAGCAATTTGTACGTATTAGGTTGTCGCATATAAAATCTCCGATTTCAATTTCACTTTTAAATAAAGCTTATTTCAATGTCAATCGATTAATATTATGTGTGTATGTTTTTTCTACTAGTCTGCGGACTTATTTTCGGGTACGTGCAGCTGTATTTACGCTTAGCTTTCAATGATCGATCCTGGCAATGGTAGTTCGCGCCACGCAACGAAAACGGAGTCGCAATAAAATCGAAGGCTGCGCGATAGTCGATCGCTGGATCGCGGATGCCCCGTGTAAATTTAGAACATTGTTTTCCACCCGCTGAGTGAATTCCGCCGTGAGTAACATCGCCTAAATTCGGCCAAACCTAATCCTCGAGCGACGAGATCCTCGAGATTCTCAACGATAAATCGCGTTCCCGACGTTCGCTTCCAATAAATTTCATGAGAACGTCCACTTCGAGCCGCGATTCGTTTCGACAACCACTGAAACATTATCGACAATTTTCAGAGAAAAACAAAATCAAAAAGTTGGAACTCTTTCGTCCTCCAAAACACATGATGATGACGATGCAACTTATGTAACGATTTATGTAACACGTGGCTGTATGTTTCGTACCGATTGCAGATGATTTTGTTTTTATATATGTGTAGTATTAGATTTACTAATACATAAATGTCTCGTACGTAACAATTAATCCTTTGCAGTCGGAGCTATTATAACTCGAAAATGAAACATTTCTTCCGTCCTAGAATAATTTTACTCTATATAATTTTTTTCATTTTATGGATATGAAATTGATATTGGGTTGGAACGAAAGTTCGTAGCGTTTTTAAATTAAAACTCAAAGATAAAATTAGGATATTTATGCATAGATTTGTTCAATAACATATTTTCCATTCTCTTCTATTACTTTTTGCCATTTTTTAATGGCAGTAATAAATAAGCGATAAACCTATGAATAAATATCTTAATTTTATCTTTGAATTTTGATTTAAAAACGCTACGAGCTTTCGTTCCAACCTAATACAATATCTCATACAATACTTAAATATTTTGAATGATGGTACAGCAATTTTTAGTGGTGACTCTGAGTCGCTAAAGGTTAAACGATGGTGATTCGAATGTTAAGGGTTAAATCTTGAAATCTATTTTTTGTTAGTGGCTAAAATAGGTAAACAAAGACTATATTAATTATTAAAGACTATGTTACATTCTCGTGTTCACTCAACAGTCAGTAGTCCCGTTAAAAAATCGTCTCGCGTAGATGGAAGGTTAAACGAAAAATTCGTTACTCTTTAATGAACGTAAATTTGATGAAGAAGAGGTTAATATTCGTCGACAAGTATCTTGCAAATTATGGTTGAAGCGGCGCCGTATAGAGATGTCTCTCGGGCCAGCTGTTTTCGCGGGATTGATCGGCGCGTGTGGTTCCGGCGTGTAAATGGAGAATGACAATGATTATACTGTCGGCTGCGACTTAATGAGCCGCGAAATCATGGCTCATTGCTGGCCACCGGTTCGGTGACACAAAGTGGAACTGCTGTGGGGCGGAATTCAGTAACAATCGTGGGGGGGGGGGGGGGGGGGGGGGGAGGACGAATATAGTGGAATTTGGAATCGGATCAAGAATATCGCCAACTCCTTTATTTGAATTTCTATGGTGGAGCTGGGAGATTGTGATGTACACAGAGTGCTATGCGAAAATAGAATCGCATACTAGCCTCCTCTTTTACTCATCGAAACAAAAAGATTTAGAGTACAACAAAGATCCTTATTGTCAGACATTATATTTATATTTATATGTAGACGAATTTGTAGATGAATTTTAAGAAACTCGATTCGAATAAAATCTTATTTTCCGTGGTAGTAGCCTTTTCAGATCTGAAATAAATTAAAATCGTACTAAATTCTAAATAAATCGTTCCAAATTCAAAATCCATAATTGCATAAATATCCGCTGTCAATTTGTATGATATGATTTAACGCTTTGCAGTCAAAGCTATTTTCACTCTAATTAAACATTTCTTCCGACCTAGAATAATTCCATTGTATATAATTTGTTTGCATTTTATGGATATGAAATTGATATAATATGCCTCGTACACAATACTTAAATGTATAGTAATTGATTAGATACCGACGAATTTGATAATGTAATCAATATTGTGAATAATCGAGTGCTAAGGGCTAATATAAGAATTCATAAGAATGACTTACACGAAGAATTTTATTTAAGGGAACCATTATACACATAATCTTTACGTGTAAAAGATTTAGTAAGAATTGTAGAGAAGATATCAGCGATGAAACGTCAAGAAAATAATCTACTCCGATTTCGAACAATATAATCGCGAGTAAAAGGCTGATCGAAATAGCTCGTTCGCTCTTCGGAGCCGCTTATTAAGCGAATAATAATCGGCGTCGAGCGTTTTCAGTCGGCCACGGTCGTCGACTAAAAAGTATATTAGCACTAAACAAGCGGGGAACAAGTGTACTGTCGCGTTATTCCAATTACAAGTTGATAGGTGGATCGGTCTGGGATGAGTAATGGCCATTGGACGATCGTAAGCTCTTCAGCGAAAAATATTTTCGAGACGCGGCCGAGTTAATTTCAAATTAATATCGATCCCGATCGGGCCCGATTCTTAATGAATACTACAACGAGAGTATGGCTCGCGGAAAAATAACTATCGCCGGTGAAATCATGTAAATCGCGGCGGTCGATCGACACCGGCAATTAAACCGCGAAACCAGTTTGCCACGGTGCCTTCTTAATTATGGACGCCCTCGATTCCCCATGAAAAATAACGCTCTGTTTACTTGGAGGGTGTCGAATGGTTTGCGCGAGGCGCTGATAAATGGAGAATTAATTTCGACTTAATTGAACGGACGCGCGGAAATTCGATCATCGAGTACTCGCGCCTGTCAGCCATCAATCGAGAGCCGCGAGATCGTTAAATCGAAAAAATAAATCGTTCCGCACGTTAACTCGGTGTTCGACACCCTGAAAAATTGTGCGGGATCAACGCCGTTTATTTCTGCATAGATTGGTTAGCAGTCTCGTGCAATTTCTGATGCTGATAATACTCTATTTTGATTACAAAGAAAATTTTAATGAGACTCCCTTATCTTAATGTAAAATAAAATTGATTCGGCGCTCTTTTACTGCTGCAGATGTAAAATAAATTCAACGCGTAAAATTCATCGAGAGGAAATTGTAAGAAGTGGAAACGCGGCGGAACTCTGTTGTTTATAACTATAAAATTAGTATCGACTTTGATACCAGTACGAACAGTGAAACACTTCTAGACCGACGGACCACCTCCTTGGAAACTTCCGTCTTAGTTTCTTCAACAAACATTCGATCGTTGCATTCCTAGGCTGCGAGCAGTATTATATCTAATGTCTACATCCTGTGTTAGCGATTGTTATAACATTCGTTTCTAATATTAGTCAGCCGACGATTATAGTTCCATTGATGAAAATTACTTTGAAATCCTTCCGCCTCATCCTCGACTTTTACGATGTCTAAATAAACTGTTCTTTGTACAAATAAACATTCTAACACTGTTATACGAATTAAAACACTGCGCAAGCAAAGGTTGCGATTATGATTCATTTTTGATTATTTTCGTTGATTAGGAGAAGGCGCTCTAAATTTTCGGGTGAACACAATTTCATTGATAAAACTTGCTCCTTAGATAAATAAATATTCCTGTATTGTTACACGAGTTAAAATACAGTGCAAGCAAAGGTGATTAATGTTTGATTATTTTCATTGATTAGGAGAAGCGCCTCTAAATTTTCGAGTGAACACAATTTCATTGATAAAAATTGCTTCTTAGATAAATACATATTCCTGTATTGTTACACGAGTTAAAATACAGTGCAAGCAAAGGTGATTAATTTTTGATTATTTTCATTGATTAGGAGAAGAGGCTCTAAATTTTCGAGTGGACGCAATTTCATTGATAAAAATTGCTCCTTAGATAAATACATATTCTTGTTTTTGTACACGAATTAAAATACAGTGCAAGCAAAAGTGATTAATTTTTGATTATTTCCATTGATTAGGAGAAGAGGCTCTAAATTTTCGAGTGAACACAATTTCATTGATAAAAATTGCTCCTTAGATAAATACATATTCTTGTTTTTGTACACGAATTAAAATACAGTGCAAGCAAAAGTGATTAATTTTTGATTATTTTCATTGATTAAGAGAAGAGGCTCTAAATTTTCGAGTGAACACAATTTCATTGATAAAAATTGCTCCTTAGATAAATACATATTCTTGTATTGTTACAGGAATTAAAATACAAGTGCAAGCAAAGGTCGTCGCTGTGCTCTATTTTCGACTGTTTAAAAATAATATGCCGCAAGAATAATAATTCCCAGAGAGTACAGGGAGCTCTAAATTGTTGAACAACGGCAAATAAAATTTCTCGAAACTGCCTCCGTCCCTTGAAAACATAAAAATCGGAGGAAGCAGCGGGGAGGGACGTGCACCGTGTTCCCAGGAGCGTGAGACAATTCATGGTCGCGGCTCGATGACAGCTGAGCAGCCACCAAGTGTCCCACTGAAAGATTTTCCTTCCTCTCGGCCAGAAGATCATCGTTCTTCCTCGAATCATTTTTCTGAACTTCCAGCAACCTACCAATATCTCTGACAAAATAGAAATCCCAAAACAAACAAAACATGCGAGCCAACCACTACATTATTCTCCCGAGAAGAATAATTACTTCCTTTTTGAAAATTACACACACACCATTTAATTTGATTAATCCTCGTACATCCTTGCATAAAAGTTCACCTAATCTTTTGTGGCCAATATTGATTAATAAATTTATTGTAGGCTGAATTATCTTTTAATGGGGACAGAAGAAATAATGATATTCATTTTTGGAATTCTGAGAATACAAAGGAAGTTTTCTTTGTTCGTAAAATTCCGCCGACCTTATTAACGTTATTAAATGTTACTGATCACAGAGTGGGGAAGCGAAGTGGCTACTTCGCACTCGTATTTCCAGCACTGTTCTTTTTCCACCCGCGCCGCGGTTTCAAGTGGCCCAGCATCCGCTGTTAATTGCATCCTGCGATCGTTTCAGAGAACGCGCTGCAAAACGAATTCCCGTGAACTTCTGCATCGCGCCCCGACTATTATTGGGTCACCCCATAACTCATATTTACGAGAAAATGCAGAGATATTGCGCGAATCACAGAACTGATTTGACGAACGGAAAAAAAGAAACAGTTCGTGTTTCTTATTAGTAAATCAACGGTTTAATATTAACATTACCGCTTGAAAAAATTCCGTCGAGGTAACGTAAATACGATAGCGTATCGGGCGTGATCGCTGTGCATACATAGGCGCAGTAGCCGCGTTTATTATTAACTCTTTCGAATCGAGATACTAATCCCTTTGAGGGGCACAGTGTTGGCCAAAGCAATAACAGACGAAACAGCGGTTCCAGGTATCGAGTCCGTGAAAAGGCTCGGTTCGACGCTTCCCAACGCAACGAGGACGATGAACGCTGTCATAATATGTATGTATAGTGTATAGCGAGTCGCAGAAACTCGGCAGAGTTCCGAGAATTCCAAGAATCCGCCATTTCGACGGGGAAATGCATTTCACAGTCGGTAGCGGATTTCATATGTTTATGAGGAAACTGATTGGGTGATATACAGAAGAGTAAAAATATTAGAAGAATTTAAAGATGATCATTATACTATTTTGGACACATTGAATACTTTTATTTCGCATAAATAAAGATCTGAAATATGTAAAGGTCTGAACAAAAAGAGAAACATCAACAAAAGCAGATGAAAATCTTCTTCCTCTCAAACGCCAACAAAATGGCGTTCGAGTTCCTCGGACCAAGAGGAATCTTTCCACTCAACAATCTCACGCATCATCGACTCCCTCACTAATCAAAAAATTAACAAACACTCAAGACACAGACAAATCTAATATTCTCTTTAAAGGACCCTGAGGGAACCCGTCCAATTAAAAAAGTCGTCACCAACTGCGGAAAAAAAAAATAACGAAGTGAGGCAATTGAAGGGAGGAAATTGAAGAATCAATTTCAGGGTAAAATGCGCGAGTTAGTTCAATCGCAAGGCGTCGTACCGTGAAATCGCTTCCTGTTCGACAGGGTCTGGACCAAGTCGGCCATGTGCGCGGTCGCAAATGTTCATGGCTTTTCCCATGGGGCTTGTATACGATCCACCTGACAGTGGACGGTCGCTAGCGCGGGGACAGGTCATTAACGATGGAAGGAAGCAACGAGAGTGACCGGAAACCACGCACGGAGATGTGACTTCGCGCGGCTTGCGGCTTCTGTCGGCGTTCGTCGGTCAACAACCGAACGAACGTATCGCGTTTCTGACGGGATTAGGATCGTCCATTTTGTTCGGAATCACTAGCACAGAAAGAACAATATTTTTCATTCAAATGACATTTTTCACCGTGGAACGTGAAAACTTATCTTAGTTATTTAGGAACGATGTCCTTTAGAAAACTAGAAATATTGATGTCTCTAAATTTTCTTAATGCTTTTCATTACCTTAATTTGTACCAGAGTTGGGCAAAAATTTAATCAACGATTGACGAATAAATTTCTACTTCACAATCGTTAATCGCAATTAACAATTAAACTCCTACTTTAGTCGTTAATTGCGGTTAACGATTACATCCTTTTCAATTGTAATCGTCAATCGGATAATTGATTAATGATTAACTGCTGAAAAAATGTAAACTGAGTTTAGGTATATTGTCATTTGGTCTATAATACGATCTCTATCTGCCTATTTATTACAATTTATGGATAGACCGTATGGCGATTAACTTCAACAATTGATTAAATCAGTCTCCGATTTTTCGATGATTTCTTTTTTTAATCAACGATTGACGATTAACTTCATCAATCGATTGAATCAATCGTCGATTTTTCGATGATTTCTTTTTTTAATCAACGATCGACGATTAACTTCATCAATCGATTGAATCAATCGTCGATTTTTCGATGATTTCTTTTTTTAATCATACACATTAATCAGTCTTGGTTAAAATTTTAATCGATTAATGCCCAACTCTGATTTGTACCTGCCCATTCTTGTCATAAATGCAGAAAATCCGCAGTCTATTAATCATGCTACAGATGGATGTGTAAACTAAAAATTGTTCTCAGATGGTTACTAGTTTTTTTTCATGATGGCGTGGGAAGAAGCAGGTGCACGAAATTTCGAATGCAGCCCAGATCACTATAGGGGGAGCCTGTAAAGTTTGGGTCTTATTGCGATGCAGCAGCCATGTTCGTGGATACACATCGCTTCCGGTTTGGAGCCTCCCTTCAGCTATCTCGTCGATCTCTCTCGATCAAGGGATAGCTGGTGGATGTCCTTGGGACTTCGTGAGGATACTCCTGAGAAGATGAAGCGTTTTCCAAGTATGGGGGAACTACAGTACAGGTATTATATGTATACGCCTTTCACGACACCATAAATCTGTTTTTTTCCAGAGAGCCTTCATCTTATTTCATTCAGAAAAAAGAAATTAAACGACGCTGGTTTTGAACTTGCTATAATGTATTCGTATCTGCAGACTTTTATCGTATACTTTTCAGCGCGGAATATTCCATCTTATTAAAATAGTTTAATGAATTCCAATTTAATTAACTCGAAGATCGGCCGAGAGAGATTCTTTAGCCAGATTTGATGAATTAGCGAAGGTATTTTTATACGCCTCTTTGGAAATTATAATTATTTTAAGGAGATTCTGACTATCTACCGGAAAAGTGTGTTAGGAAATGAAATTACTGCGAATATTTATTGCCGCAATTTGATGCTCATGGATAATTTTGCTGATAAATTGGGTGCCTGGAAAAATGATTTCGTAGTGCAAATGGCTTTTGTGTTGTATAAATCAATTTAATATGGAGCGATTGTTATACGTAATGGCTTCTATTATGTCCTATACGCTTCTTAATTGCACCTTAATTGCTCATTTAATAATGGGTAAATCTCTGTTAGCTCGGACTGGATTTTTAGTAAAACATCACACAATAATATTTCTCTAGTATCCAAGAAGTTGAGAACGGTGCACCGAAGTCTCTAGTTCAGATTTTTATGGAATTTACCGTGGGATTTTGTGGGCGTATCGAGTTCTTCCGCGCGGAAACCGGAAGAGGATTTTTCCCATAAAGGTCACAGCAGGACCGTCCATTGCGTCGGTGGAGGAGTGTCAATCCTGCACCGGGCCGGAAAAGGTTCTCTTTTCCCAAAAAAATGTCCAGAACGTCGGGGAAAAAACTGTGGGACCGAAGCACCGTGAAGTTTTCCATTGGACGAGTGTCACCTTGTTTTCCTCGTTAGTAAGAGGGCCATTCGCTTCCATTTCCAGCTTGCCGTGAACTTTATCTCTCACTTCTATGTTCCACTAAAAAGAAAGATCATTAATTCATCTCTAACATTTATACGCTACCATGTGGAATAAGGCAATTTAAATTTTCAATAATTGTGCTGTACCAAAAGAAAGCATAGAAATTTTCTTTTACATTGCAATCTTAAATGAAACTATTAGATGACGTTATTGAGGGCGACTTGTTAGTTTACAATGAAGATTGCCGTTGCTATTGAAGGTTCCATTAAAAAATGTTTAGCCATGTACCATAGATTTTTCAAAATTATGCACTAATCACCAGTCGGTAAGTAGATAATAGCGTTTGGGTTTAAAGAATTATTACATTTAATTATATGATTTGTTACGTACATTGTAGCTAAAGTGTTTAGAAAACTTTCGTATCATTCGTATTATTAATATTATGTCATTTAAAAACAAAAGAAGAAAGGAAAGCAAAATATTTCTTTATAAAGGGAGCAATACACAGGCAGCAAAAATATTATTCCACAGCAGTCTTATCATTACAGAAGCTATAACGCTTATCGAATAATTTATAGAAATCGGAAATGATCGTCAAAACGCGAAGGAGGAACACATTTGAAAGTATAAAGCTGTCGCAGCATGGTGATCGTCAGCCGGTTGTCATCGCCCGGATACATTTCGTCCACCCCCACCTCGTTTTTCTCAAGGCCTGTAGATCCTGAAAGATCCAGAAGCACGGCCAGTGTCCAATTTCACGTTTCACGCCGCTTTTCCAACCATAACGACCCTCGGTTTTCCGCTTGAATCCCGTAGAAGCAATCTAGATATCTACATTTGTTTGTTTAGTTAACCAAGAAGTCCCACTGTGTCAACACACATCAAAATTTCACTAATTCATATTCTTTTTAAAAAATTGTTTTTATTCTTTCTAATGTTTAGTATTTCCGTTTGTAATTTCGATTAAATACCTGACACGATAGTAAAACGACCCCAGGGCGTTTCATGACGGAAGCGAATCGCGTGATATTTCCTCCACGATTTCGATTCTGCGTGAGATCGAGCAATCACCGATTGTTCCTCGGAGGATCTATTATGGTTAATCGACATCTTCCTCGATTTAAAACGCGACAGGATATTCGTTGTTCGATCCTTTGATCAAGTTCTCCAAACGAAGGAGACACGGTTGTGTCTCGAGGGCGAACGAGAAAATGGCAGAACGAAGCACTCTGGGAAGAGGCTATACACCGTGATTATTGTTATTACGATTATTTTCCAGGGTAATTTTCCTGTTCGTGACGCGCGCACGTCCCTCGGTTCGCTTTGTTCGACCTAAAACCTTGCCCCCTTCTCGCAATTAAACCGCAATTAAACGGTGGTTCTTGCCGGGCACCGGTTTGTATGTGTAATCGGCCTATTTGTTTCGATGGACGCGCGTGGAAACGCCGGGAAACGGATTTCTTACGCACGCTCATCTTCCCCGTGTTTTCACCACTATAAAAATTAACTTACCGATTAGTAATTACATTGTAAACTTTACGCGTCCGCCGCCGCCATTTGTTTCGCTAGTGGTCTCGTAATTATATATTTTATTAACTGCAAGTCGGCACCCCTTTATGAAATATTTAACAATACTTGCCGAACAATATCGCTCTAAACATCATGTTATGCATCGTGGCTAAACATAACTCCTCGCGTGGCTCTCAATAAAATTACATCGAGAGGTCGCACTATTAGATCGAGTCATTAAGAAATTATTATTATTACGCCGCGAATCTTTATGCACAATAAAAATGTTCCACATCATTCGCAACGAGTAGGAGCCAAATAAAAATTTCTTTCGTTCTTTAATAATTCTAATAAGCTTAAAATTAATGTATGAAAATAATCTGTCTAATCAGTCCATTTATTATACAGTACATACATGCAATGTTCGAAAGCGAATGAGAAAAATTGAGCATCAGGTAAAAATAATATCTAAAAGTTGGAACAATGTTTTAATAGCGACAAATGCTCGCGTATGTATATGGATGAGCGCTATCGATGTCGGACAAGTATTTTCGTTCGTGCTGGCCAGTTTCCTGCGGGACTCCGAGTGGAATTCATTAAAGGGCGACGAACACTTTGTAAAACGTGTAGATTTACGAATTTCGCATATTATCACGCGCTCGAGTATAAATACTGTGATCCGGCGACTGATTTATCAGTGCCAGTGCTCCTTAATTAGTTTTTAAGTTACACATCCTCGCGATTAAGTTTCGCGTGCGTATACATTGCTCACTTTCGTTGCGGAGTTCAAGCAAAATGGTTAATCAGCACGGTCCGATCAGGAGACTGGTACGTTGAGGAGGAAACGTTGTAATATTTGTAAAACATGCGAACGGAAGCCCGTGGCTGCAACTCATTCCCAGCGAAGCTGGAGATTAATTTCGTTTTGCTGCTCCATTCAAGGTCTTTCGAAAGAGAGATTGTAAGTGTGAGGGGGCTGCGAATGAGCAACCCTTTTTTTTCAGCCATTCAGCCTTAATGATTACTTATTAGTTGATTAAGGATATTTATGCTTCCCCCGCATTTTTAAATCAATCCTTTTCATATGAAACTGGATTTTTAAGTCGGTGCTCAGCGAAATCACCCTTTTTTCTAGTTTTATCTCGATTTCTGCTTTATTTATATCACTCTGATTTGTTTCTACTCTGAACTCATTCAAATTTTATTTCATCCTGATTCAATTCCAATGATTTCCCACGAGAAAGATGTTTATATTAGATGATTGCATAAGTTCGTGCCCGATTTTCATAAATGTCGCAAACTGTACTGCACAGCGGAGTTAAAAAAAAAGAATTATATAGTCCACATTTCTTTCTAATTGTAATAAAGATTGGTGACTATATAATTGATTAATAAAGCTGTATTCTTTCAAATTTAACCATTGCATTTTATTCTCAAATCGGGCACGAACTTATGCAATCATCTGATAGTTTGTATAATTGTAAATTAAAATGAAATCGATCATTTGGCGCGACGGTGGTAGGTTTAACGCAAAAATTGTAGAATTATTTTTGATAAATAGCAGAATGGTTAAAGGATATAAAAAATAAAAGAATGGAACAGCTAATGTCCGGAAATGAAAGACCGGAATGTCGTATACGTTGGCGCGGCGAATTGTTCAGTAATTCGTTCGACGAAGGTTTTCTGTTCGATGCGAGATCCCGTGGCAGTCTTCGATGGTTAACGCTAATTAACAGTGAACCTGACACTCGCGCGGGAGGTCACCGTGATACGCTCACGGGAGGTAAACGCGCACGTCGTAATTGCACGTGGTTAATTGCGAGCGCACGCGAGCTCGGTCACAGCAGTTCGTTTCGTTTCGTTTCGTTCGTTTGTTCGTTGGGTACATTCGTCGGCCGTGGTTTCTGTTTCGTCGGGCAGGTGGGCATCTTCGAGCATGACGCGATAATTACCGGTGCTCGCTCACCTGTCCGCGTTCCCCTCGGAACCACCCACCAGGCAAGCATCCAAAAAGGTAGCACTGCTCAATGTCTACGGCATTGGCTGTACATCACTGACGAGGATAACAGCTCAGTGCAATAAGAAAACTTGCTTTTGATGGAGATGACAGTTTTGACGATGTGGGGAGCTACCTATCGGCGTGATTGTCAAATCTCCTTTCTTTTCTCGTTATATTTTTATACTCGTAAATAGACTCCGGACCCTTGTGCAAAATGAAAAGTTCCTTAAAGCGGCCCCTTGTTCTTTGTTCTTTTACGCCGCTTCTTCAACTGCTAGGTTATTAAGCGACTTCTTCAAGCGGCCCCTAGACGATCAATATTATCAATATATCAATATTGTCAATATATGGCACAATATATTGCACAATAATATTGCTGGCTCACCCGTACAAGACAATATTATTGCCCGATAAGTTAGTGCACGACTGGTGACACTTAACATGTGGAATAAAAAGAAAGCAAGTTGTGTGGCCATCGCATTAGTTATAGCTTTAATAAAGAAGGAGAAAAAAAAGCGCAGGTGGATGAAGGAATGGTTTGAACAAAGAAATGAGTACACTCATGAAAATTTGTTAAGTGATCCAAGAATAAGTGAACCAACTGATTTCACTCTTGATATTCCATAAAGCAGGTAAGCTCTGATACACCTCGATTCATTCTAAAATGAATTTTCTTTCTTCCTCTTTTTCCTTTGTAGCCATACTTGAAAATTCAATGTTCACTTTGCGATTGTGAAAATAGAATTGAGCCAACGAAGCCAGACGTAGCAACATTTACGGGATTGTACAATAAAAATCAAACTCTTTTTGATTGACTCAATATATTGCAATCTTTCAATTTGACTTGCAGACGATCGATATTACTGTACAATATCAATTATTATGCAATATATTGACGATAATATTGATCGTCTAGGGGCCGCTTAACACTAAACCTACCATCACCGGTCAAAATGACCGGTTCCAGATCTTTTATTTTACGATTATTGATATCATAAAAATAATTTCATAAGAAATGATTGTATTAGATATCTTTATAGGAACTGTATAAAGTCTACATAAAATCAATCTTATTGTTTTTATAAGGGAACATGTTCAAACAGGTTGTTCAAACCTGCTTTAAATTACATCTACTCATTTCTGTATAAAATGATGTGGATCGGTAACGTACTGCATATTGATTTAAATGCACATAATCTGTATAATTGTGAATTCGATATTGCAGAAAATCGCGAGGTGCGTGGTTAGAAGTAACAAGTTGAAGGGTCAGCAATGGCGGCCGTTTTAGGTAATTCGCAGCGCGGCAAAAACGTCAGGCGCTTTTCCACAGACAGCGACGCGAGCAGGAACAAAGAATGCTCGTCGTGTGAACTGGGTTAGAGGGTCTCGCCCACGGGTTTCGTCGTCCCGAGAAAGGATTCCTGCGATGTTCCTGATGGCAAAAACCGACTCGGCGACCCTCCGGTTTCGCGTCAGCTCTCCGCGTTCGAAGGACGAACCTTTCATAAGTTTCCATTATTCGCGCGGAAGGCAGATGTTCCTTCTGAATGTTAAGCGAAACGAAAAAAAGAAGAGAAAGGGAAGGAAAGAGAGGGAGAGAGAGAACCTGTCTCACCCCGTGTAGAGTGTAAACTGTAACGTCGCTCAGGAGAGAGAGTCCTGCGCAAGGATCTCCCGAGCGCCGACACCATTTGCAATTTAATTGCTCCTTCAGTCGGTAACGAATTACACGGTCTCCTCGCGATACGTATATGTATGTAGAGCTAGACCGGCAATTAATCGACAGGAAACAGTGATTGCGGTGAAACGGACGCGAACGTCTCCCTATTGAATCTCATAATCGGGGATGAGTTATTGCGAGAACGCGTGCGATCCCGCATCAAGGAAACCCGAGACCTCTTTTACGCACCTGATTGTTTAAAGAGCCACCGCACCGTGGACACCTGGGAAATGAGCTGCGTGCTGCGATAACGTAAACGCGTAAGACAGCAAACCCTTTCGTACGAAGGAAATTCGTTTTAGGGGCCGAGGATCTTCGTATCAATTTGTTAGAATAAAATTCAGGTTGTTGTAGAATAAAATTCAGTTCTGTAAAATAGTTGTTTATTGCGAGTGATTCGAGTAATTGATTCGGTCTGTGTCGAAGTTGTGTGTCGCAGAGCAGTTACGTTTACAGAGGGCGATTACGCGATAAAGTCGACCGGTGAATTAAGGTGAGCACCTCATTGACAGCGTGTAGCGGGCAGCAACAGCAGCAACCGGGCCGCGCCATAACCAACACAATGATTACACGTCGCGTCGCCGGCGCGGCGTGCCCGTAAATCAGAAGGAATTGCAACCTGTTGCCGGTGTGACGTTCCATCAGAGTGTTCTACACCTTATTTGTAAGGGACGAGGGAGAGGCCCCCGACGATCAACGACGAGAGAAAACCTCCGTCGAGAATGCGGGAAAAACGCGAGCCCAACGAATCCCATTTCGAATGCCCGAAGAACTGAAATTACTGTCCTGGACCGACGAACAATCTATTAAGACGCCGGTAGTCTGTTTTATGCTATTTTACTCTGTCCAGGGCATTTCTCATTTTATTACATAAAATTCTATACGTGCAATTGAAAACAAAAGGATTAACAAAATTCAGGAATATCAATACATTCTTCCCAAGTTCTTTTTATAGCTAGATAATTGGCAATGATTAGTACCATTCACAGCTCTAATTAATAATTTTTAAAAATTTACTCTTGATGATATCTCGTGTACACACATTAGTTTTTACGATATCCATATCCTCGATGAAACAGCTATTCAGTTAGTTTAATTGCCACAAATTGAGTACTTAAATGACAATTTAGATGTTCCCGGTCAAAAATGATTCCGGCACAGCACTCGGAGGGTTAAAGAAATATTTTGCATACAGATCCGCTAGCTTCTTAAGGGAGTAGACTCCTTTTTCGAGGATTGCAAGGGTACGGGATTCGCGTTCTCATTTCTCGATAATACAAAAATGGGGTTTCTCAGTAGTCAAAAACGCTAGATAAAAGATCGATCGCCCTCAAAAGTCCTATTTTTTCGTTTACGAGGCGAATACGAATAATTTGCATTATTCGGCAGCATGTAGCTGTGAAAATAGCTAGTTGTATGCTTCCGAATAATGCAAATTACGCCTCGTAAACGAAAAAATAGGATTCATGAGGGCAATAGCACCCTAGTTCGATCTTTTATCTAGCGTTTTTGATTACTGAGAAACCGCATTTTTGTATTATCGAGAATTGAGAACGCGAATCCCGCACCATTGTAATCCTGGAAACGAGTCTACCGCCTTAAGCGACAGCAATTAAGAAAGTGTCAACACATTTAGCACGGCATAGGCATGACATATACTTAATACATGTATTGCCAATTATAATTTCTCCGGAATTTCTATCAACATACGGCTCAAGGTCTAGGTATTACCGTCACCGACAGAAATTGTGTCAGTCATCGAGGAAAGTGATAAAGGTGTTAGAGTCTTCCGGCAAGCTTTCGACCGGAAGTGTAGTAACGTCTGAGACGTCTGGCCGTGTAACTCAATGAACCGAGAGCTGTTTTACACGACGCGAACTTCACTTATACGATAAATCGTAATTAGAAATCGAATTCTCATTCGAAGGATAATATCGGACATTAGCCGTCGCGCGCGAACGATCGCGATAGATCGTTAATTAGAAAGCGGCGTTGAAACGCGGAGTGATTTAATGCGCGATCGTTGCGTCGTCGATCACCGAGATCGCTGAAACGTTTCAACATGCGAAACGCAAAAGACAGTGGTCAACGGGCGTGTTAATGTCAACGGGCTGATAACTCGCGGTGGTCTTGAACGGAAAATTGATTTCTAGGCTAATGAGTCTCACGATGAATAAACATGAGAAGCTAATGAATTGATTTATCTACGGGAAGAATCGGAATACATCGTGACAGTGTCTCGAGCACGATTTCGATTTCAATTAACGATAAGATGGATAGATTGTCCGACCGCCTTCGTACAATGTCTGCTTTTCGTGGAACTTTATGCTTCTTATCTTGAAGTTTATCGCGGACGATTGAATAGATTTGTCTTACGTTATACTCTAATGAAATGTTTGTTTTTAAATATGATTTTTAGTGCAGTAGCTTTCGTTGATTCTGATCTACGGCAATGTCAAATAAAACGGCTTTATTAAAATTAGTCAAATATCGAGGCATATTGAATTTTAAAAAATCATATACGATAAAATATTAATTTATAATTTTTCTTAATATTCCTTTGGATAGACGTCATTCCAATCAGAGTCGCCCACAAAAGGCGTCGGAGCAATTTCGCATGTACAGTGATTCAGGGTTAGATAAATTCGCCTTCGCCTCGTCGAAACATCAATATATCAAGGCCGTCGAACATTCGACTCGGTATAACGAGTGGAAAATGGCAGACGCCGTCCAGGAAGAATTCCTGCGGATAAACGCTTCATCATTCCCTCAACCAGCGCAGTAAATCAGCTTGAAAAACGATCAAACCGAGGAAACAAATGTCTACGAAGCTATCCGGAAATTCTTGATTTTCAGATCCTTCTGTACAACATTAAAGAAATTAATCGGAGAACTTCGAATGGCATCGCGTCTGAGGGAATGATTAAAATTCATGGGAATCGGAATTGAAACTGTCGTATAATTTTTATGGTACCGAAATAAATGGATCGATATGTTCTTGGTACATTTCTGGGCTCGAGGACGCATGCCATGTTTAAGATTCATTCGAAGATTTTCGGTGTCGAAGGGGCTGCACCTTAAAGGATCGTGACAGGTCGTTATACGACATAAATCTTGACACGCCCACGCGAAATCCTTGACGAAGGGCCACTGGCAGAAGGGAGGAGGAACACGGAAATAGAACCGCGATAATTATTGCGAGCAATGCCGGCCCACGTAAGTCATTCTTTAACTTCGTTCTCCTTTATTTTCGCGAGACTCCTTCAGCGTCCTCACAAATCATGCTGCTTCCGCGGTCTAATAATTATCATAACGTGTCTCCAAGAATAAATTGCCAAAAACATGCACAAGATCATCTTTATCTAAAATATTGCTTCTATTAGACCATATCTAGTATCATTACTAGACTGCGGATCTTCATATATTTATGAAGAAATTGGTTGGGTGAAATATAAAACAGTGAAAGATTTAAAAAATTCAAGAATGTTCTATTGTTGCTTTTAATATAACAAAGTCTTTAAGGGATGAAATCAAATTTTATGTTGTTCCCGCTTCCCATAATCAATGCAAAACATTTTTATTTTGCATAAAGATCCGCAGTCATTACAAAAGCACAAATAATATCCTTTCACGATTAGAATTATTTTTAAAAAGCGACCATGACGATCGCTCGTTAAAAGAGAAATGGCGTCGCATCCGGTTGATTTGAAATTCCGCGCGACCGCCTGTCTCACTCGTTGACATGTTGATTTTCGAGTGGCCCTATCCGACCCCTTCCACGAACCGATCGATCCTGATTTCTAATTCGACGGGGGTTGGACCGTTCCGTCGACGTGACGATCCTGCCGATCTCGTCGACGATAGATCCGCAGAGGGAGAGAGAGAGAGAGAAAGACAGAGAGGGAGAAATCTCGCCTCCGTATCCTCCCCGAGTTTCGCAAACCGTCCAGCAAGCGAGAATGCCCAAGGACGAATTATATTTAGCCTCCGCTGGGACACGCATCCAAGGATGCGTTTTATATTGACGCACCGTGTTTGATTTACCGCGTGGGATCGAACGCCAACGATCCAGCCGACCACCATCGATCCCACAGAATCGATCTGACAAAGAGATTTTCATTCGCCGCTCGAATTATACCACTCGATTGTCATCCATCGCGAAAACGCAAACACCAAATGCAACTCGTTTTTTAATGCAACATTTTATTTATTGTTTTTCTCTATCCGTATAATATTTATTTTACTATTATACATGGATAATGAGTGAGATGGTTCAGTAACGAGTTTTATGCACCGACGAAATCGTAAAGAACTGAAATACATATATCGCGAACAGTCCCTTGCGAAAAAACAATCGATAAATTTAAATATCAATTTTCCAAAAAATTTTACAAAAATTCATGGTAAACACGTAGTTCCATGGACTTGTAACGAGTGTAGGTACGTTCCTGGTCGTTGCCGAATAATGCAAATTACGCCTCGTAAACGAAAAAATAGGACTTTTGAGGGCGATAGCACCCAGATCGATCTTTTATCTAGCGTTTTTGACTACTGATAAACTCCATCTTTGTATTATCGAGAAATGAGAACGCGCTTCCTTGCAATTCTGGAAACGAGTCTATGGCCTAAAAGATAAAAACGCCAATTTGCAATTCCAATATACTAATTACGCTAGCAGAAAGACATATACAGGGTGTCGAACATGTACCTGGCGTCGAGACGCTACCGCGTCTCTACAAGATCAGGAACTAATGCTAGACATCGGCTCGGTGATTTCAACGCGTGGCGAGACCGAAGCGAAATGATTCTTGCCGCGTGCACTATGTTCTATCTAACCGCGAGCGGCACGAATTAATTCGCTCCGGTGTCTACACGGTATAATAAAACCCATCTTATAATTACGGCTATTACGGGAGCCGTAATCCTTTTACCAACGGTCACGATCATTTTCCAGCGTGTTATCGATGTTAATTGTGTTTAGATGCGATATTTTTCCAAGCGATACTGATCTGGGAAGATCCTTCATCGCTTACCGGGACAGGAATAGCTTATAAGTAGACTGCGGATTTTATGCATTTATGACGAAGATGGACACGTACAGGGTGTATAAAAATTATATGTCACGATCACCATAGCGTGATTCTACACCTCATGATCGGTGAAGATCTGTTAAAAAAAC